>JACJUY010003092.1:63437-81457 GCA_014220935.1 Platorchestia sp. MABIK | reverse complement strand
TGCAGTCTACAAGCATTTGTAAGTTATCTGTTGCTGGCTGATTATGATGGAAAAGTATTGCTAATTTTCAATTCAGTCTAGCAAAAGGTTTGCCTCATTTTATGAGAACTTCACTTCACACGCATAAACATTAGTCTCAGTTGTTGTTAGCTGAATCATGTTTGTTATTAGGTTATTAACTGTGGCTAAGTGTTTACCCAAATGAAATATAAATAAAATGATGTCTGTGACTCGAAGATCGACTATATTTCCTAAAACCCTTCAATGCATGGACTAACAGTGAGGACGCATAAATAATGAAACAATACTAAAAAGTAAAAACAATTCGGTTATTCTTGTTAACCACTTGATTTACAGTCGCTAATTTGCATCTCATTGTCGTCATTCTCAATAATTGGAAATAATAACTGAAGGACACGGATCATTATGATACGTATGTAACATTCGAATCCCCTACTAAATATACGTATAAGAATAACAGTGCGTATATAACAGTCAAATCCCCTGCGCTTGGAAAAAAATTTAAGATCAAGTCACTGACCTCAGATTGGATGCAAACTACCGCTCAGAATATCCTTCCTTTACGAGGCGAATGAATTCGTATTTTCCAGGAGACTGTAATTGTTTACTACTTAAACGTCGTCAATAAACTTACGCGGACGTGTTTGTGTGCAAAAGAGCTCTATTATCATCCCATGAACAAGTAAACTTTTGGTCCGTTGTCATGGTAATATTGTTTTGAGATATCTTCCTCAGTCAATATTTCTGAAAGCAAGGACGCGTGAATGTTTCTCAACATATATCGTGTGATGGGTTAAACTGAAGTTCAATATTCAATTCAAAGTTTGAGTCAATTGTAGCACGCAAATTTAAAAATAGGAAACATTAACTGAATCGTGCATTCACTTAGCTTTCATTAAGTATTTCGAAAAATTGATTTCGTGATTGCATGTTCGTCGGCAGCACTATAAAAATTCCCTCTGTGACCACCAGTGGGTCCCCTTGCAAGAAACGTATTAATGCTGGATCATTAGCTAGGTGTAGCTTCAAGAAAAACTTAAATGGGTTTTAAGCAATCTACAATTTCGATACCAGAAATACCTGAGCAAGGGAAGTTCATAAGTCTTTCGGAAATAAAATATAACTTGGTAATTTAACTTTTAAAGGTAGTGTGCCACGAATAGTTTTGGTCAATGTAGGTGGACGAGATAGGTTAGATCAGGATAGGTGAGATAAGATCAGGTCAAGTCAGATGGAGTCAGGTCAACTCAAATGAAGCCAATTCAGGTCGAGCAAGACCAAGCACATCAAGTCAGGTCTGGTACGTAGAGTCGGGTCAAGGTGAGTTGAGTTCTTCAGGTGTTATTTGAACTGTTTTTCCATGTCTTTCAGTTGAAATAAAATTTATTGGTACATGGGAATAATCAGCACTGATTTTTTACATATTTACCCTACTTCACTGAGACAAATGTCACTATGGCAGGTGTGGTCATTTTTTCTAAAAAATAATAGACCAGCAGCTGGTGTGCGCGTCGAACTCTCGATTAATTATGATGAAATCAGAATTGGTGAAACGGCTTTAGTCTTGCAAAATATTAAAAAGTCTTTGATCACGTATAGAAAACATATTACTAATGTACGTTTATATACGAAACTATCCCGTTATAAAAAATTAAACACATGAAAAGCACACACATTTTTTCGACCATATTAATGAATCTGTCAAAGTATTGTTAACATTACTTTAGGAGCAAGGTAAGAGTTATTAAACGCTAACAAACGTTCAAGCACCTATATTCTGGCTGATAATCTGTCATAAGTTAATGCATTTATTGAAATCAACGAACACTATTCGGTCAGTGAGATCACAGCAGAGGTTGTCAAGTTACGGATGGTGCTGAAATAAGCAGAAAATTTCACCAATTTCGTGTGTCGATTCTACCACCGAAATCGTCTTTGAAATGGTTGCTATCAAACTTTTCACACAGTACAAGATTATTTAATGAGTGTGAAAAAACACGGAATGAGTGTGAAAAAACACGGCTCGTCATAGCCGTGTGTGTAGCGGACCTGACTCCGTGCGGGGAGACCCAGGTTCGAGTCTCGGCGCTGGTGGCGATTTTCTCTGTTGGGTCTAGGAGAAAAATTCTAAGCACAAGGCCCCACTCTCCCCAGGTGTCTGAAATGGGTACCGGTCTTGACCGGGGGAAAGCGTCATGGCGTCCTGGTGTTAGTTATAAGGCATTTGAAAAACCAATGTAAAAGGTGATATGTATCATGCTTCAATTGGAAATAAAGCATCCGTAGATGCCGATGTTTGTAAAAAAAAAAAAAAATATACAAAAATGAACTAATCGCCATTCAAAATAAAGCATCAGTATCTCACGGATCAAAATTTGAAGAAAATAATGGTTTCAACGCAATGGTTCTTCAGTATAAATTCAATAAATGTCAGCTCACAGAGGACATGGAGAGTTTTGATAGAGACTTTTCACAATTAAGGCAGAAGTCAACTTCATATCAGAATTTCAATGCGCTTAAAATTATTGTAAGCGGGTGAAGACCAGTTTCCAGATGTCAAAAATTCGTCGCAGTAAAGGTGATGACTGATCTTTCCACAAAAATATCCCTTGGTGAAATATTACACCACTTCTAAACATTCCAAACTACAACAACAAAGTTTCAGACGTGAAAGATTAACCTCAGCTTTGGTGAGACGTTAATTTCCAGATCACACCGCAATACTCTTTGTTGTTCTTTGAAATGGTAAAATGATCACCACTTCGAAAATAGAATACACATCGTCTCATGGGGCTAAGAACCTTGTGGATAGCAATTAAAAATTTTTTCAGTAAAACTTCAATTTGACACAGCACCCGTTCACACTACAAAAAACATGATTGCGTTTAAATGTTTTAGATCACGGGAATGGAGGCGCTTCTTCCTGCCAGATTTCAATCCTATGAATTCATGAATTTTGTGGAGTGATGTGGAGTTCTAAGCACGTACTCTTTATTAAAGAATAAATGAAGCGCTGATGTGCTCTTCACCAAACGAATTGAAGAAAATTAAAGGCATGATGCAGAAAAATATTATGACAGTCTAGCTTGTTATTCCACCATAAGGAATATTTTGAATTATTAATATTCGTTGTGTACATGTAGAAAACTTCTACTTGAATGGTGTTCTAGTTATTTCGTTCATTTTAGCCAGTTTAATGGCAAACATTGATGCTTTCTCATCCAAATTATTTTACTCACATCCAGTGGAAAAAGTATTTTTCAATGTTTACTCTGAATAGACTGCTTAAATTTGTTATATGATAACTGATATAAGCTACGACAGAATCCGCTCATGAGTCTTACAAGACACTTCGTGATCAAATTTTGAAACAAGCTCGCTTCTCAGCTCTTAAAGGCAGATGAAAATGGAATTCTTGTAGTTATGTCGAAATTTCACACTTGAATATTCAAATTTAGCCAGCGAACGTTCTGCCTCACATTACATGCTATAGACCAGAAGCCTTGACATAATACCAACCATAAAAAGAGCTAGAACAATCTACTGAATCTTATGGGCTGAGCACAAACAAACAGCTTTACCTCAACTATTTGCTGTTGCCATGGTGAACTGCGGATTCTTGCCATTTCTTCCCTGTTGCGTGCGCTGCCGAGTCCAGTGTTGTGTCGCTCTTCATCCTTCGTCTGACAGCACAGCAGCTGAAATGAGATTCCAAAACTTGATTTTCAAGCTGCTTGGGATTAATTGCTACGACTTCACTAAAAATAAGCCAAAGCGTAGTATTTTCTGGTTACTCTACGGCGTTTCAATACACATGATGATCATGATTTTCACCATAGGTATCCATGAAGAAAGTGGTGACCCTGAAAACCACTTTGGAATGTTATTTGGAATGTTTGGTGATAGTTGCGACACCATTGGCATGTTTCTCCTTCTAATGAACAGCAGAGGCTTCGCTAATATGCAGATCTTCTTGAATAAGTGCGCAAATGACGTTTCCTTGCATCGTAAAATGAAAATCAAGCTGCAAATTGTTGACAAGTCTTCTTGTGCTCTAATCGTTGGAACATTTTTGCTTACTAGTTTCTTTTGGAGGGATTTTATAATTGGATTTGACTCATCGTTCATTTCATTTTTTCCCATATACATGCAATTTATGTCATTTTCTGGAATTCTTGTATCTTTAATTATATTTCGAGCTTCGTGCTTCAACACAGTGAAATTCATTCGAATTTATAGTCAAGAACTGACCAAGTCTCTCTCGGAGGCAAATTGCATCCCCGGAAACTCAGAGGTGTCCTCGTCACTGCACGAGAAAGCAGAAAACTGTCTACGCTTTTTATTTCAGGTAAGTTTGCCAATAAGTTTCGAAACTTATTTGAAATTATTCGAAACTTATTGGCTTTCGAGTTGAAACAAACATTTTTACAGTTCACAGTTTTTTAATTGAAACATGAATTACAGACTACGATCCGTCATTCATGAGAGAAGATCGAAATTTCATATTATCTCATTTTAGAATGATTATTAAAGCTTAATTTTAGGTAACAAACAGATTTCATAACAAATAAACGAACTTAACCCTAGATCGATTTATTTGGACATACAACTTCAAAGATTTCTAAATAATTACGTTTAACCGCTTCATCATCTTTCTTGTGATGAACAGAGGCCCCAATAAATGCTCAGCCAAATCTAAACAGACTTCTATTAATGAAATGCTGTTGAACATGTTCTGGTCTTACGAACATAGTTTCAGAAAAATTGTTAAATAAATGTTATCTCTTCGCAGGCCACGAAAGTGAAAGAAGGATTTCTGGCAAGCTTCTTCTGGTGTATTACACTACGGATCGTCGGCAATGTGTTCTGCATCGTTTTGTTCTTGTATATCTTTCTCACGCAATCGGATTCCGTGATGATCTTTTCAGCTGTGATGTTCTGTGGCCTTGTGTTGGTCGTCTATGACACGGGCGATTCTTACGCACGTCAGGTGAGCTGTGAAACATATCATTCTAATATTTATAAATGCAAACATTTACATGTCTATAAATATAAAGGTTTGAATCGATTGGGCAGAGTTGTGTAGATTTATGACAAAACATTTCAACAAACCTGTGCAATTTATTAGGAAAATTTTTTGAGCTCATGTGGAACTAACGTCATCATATCAAAATTTATACTAAAAAAATAGTTTAGCTCTGAGCTTTATTTTCGTTTCATCTCTCGTGAAGAACTACAGTTGACAGTACGGGCAAATACCTCTGAGAGACGAAGTAGTTTATTGATATTGACTGTACTCTCTTCAAGAAAAGAAATACGCAACAGTGTAGAGAGTAAAATGATGATTTGAGGGTGCACAGAGAGCAGCTTTGATAAACTCAAATCACAGCAGAAATTTAACAGAAAAGTATCAAAACATTCAAACTATTTAAACACTGTTTGAAAGACCAGCATTTAGAAAATCGAAAGTAAACCTGATTAAATCATGCAATAAGCATTTAGATAGGATGCTGTAGAAATCGTTGTGCATGTTTGGGCAAACAGTAACTATTTTCAAAATTTGTCCACCAAAATAACTTCTAAGTAATATTCTCCTTGACGTATCATTCGTTTGTAAATTGTTACTTGAAATGTTGATTTTAGGTAATGTTTAATTTGGAATATCACAAAAATTTATGCTGTGGGAAATAATGTATGTGACATCATCAATCCTATGTATTAATATTCATACTTTACCGCCAAACTTCGAAGATTGTTTTAAATTTCTTCGAACAAATTTTGAACTAAGGTTCTTCCATGGTAAGCCTTCATAACATACTTTATGGGGAGATATCCCAAAATTTGTTATTTAAAAATTACTCAGACGCATACTTGAAAGAGTGCGGTCAAGCAAGTGAAGAATAAATTTTTTAATCAATTTATTTAGCATTAAAATAGAGTTTCTATATGGATAGGTTAGCATTCACAATAGGCGTTCGAAATTCCGCCTGACTGCATCGATGCAGCGACTTTGGTCAAATGTCATCGCAAAGACAGCAGGAATTTCCGCACTCCTTGCTCTGGCATAAGTAATCCAGCTGATGAGTGCTTCTTCGAACGGAACTGCAGTGTTTCCCACACTAAACTCTTCAGGAGTCCCCTAAGATAGAAATCTGAAGGTGTCATGTCAGGAAACCTAGGTGGGCAAGAGATTTTTTAAATGTAGAAGGATATCGATATTTCAACATTTCAAGTCTTCGTATCTATTTTATGAAACAAAACTTGAATCTCCTTTCTACAGTAAATTATCCTTGTGTTTTCCGCCTGCAGGAATCTTCGGTTGAAGTTTATTCAGAGAATTCGGAAACACTAAGTATTTTGAAAGTTCGTATGGTTCGGTTTCTGACAAAGTCCTTTTTCTCTACTCGAAGTTACGACGCTCAGTTTCGATTCAGTAACTTTGACAAACCATCACTTGGCACAGGTAATCCAGCTGGCTGATGAAGTGAATGAGGCTGCGACAGGGATTAGAGATGTATTACTCCATGTACAGGTGAGCCTTAGAGAAGGTTGATTTATTCATGAAACGTCAAGAAAACTTCTTTCGATTTAAAGGATTCATTTTTTACATTGATATTATGCATTTAATTTTGCTGAAATTCACCTTTTTTTTTGATTGCCAACGAGACATTAAAAACGTATGTGTGCAGTATCCTCCTTACTCATAAAATTCAAGCACTACAAACAAGCCAAAAACTTATTGGATTATGGATTCCTAAGGGTGACCGATAGCTAACTATTTTATAGCTTTATGAGTCTAGTCAACAACCAGAAATCATTTGATTATTTGCTGTAGGCGCTCGACAGTAAAGTAATTTATTAATGATTAAGTTTATTTAAACTCACTTATTCTCTGTCTATTTGGTTTACCGGATAATGAATGAGTTATTATAGAAGGTGTTTGAACTTGGTTTGGAGTGTTCTATTAAAAAAGGATCGTCTAATTGTACACTTGACCACTCTGAAACATTGAAAAAACCGCTGAAGCGCACTAGTAATGACTGTTTTTCGCACGACAATCAATGAGTTTTCATGATTGATAACTCGCTTGAAACTAGTTTGAAAAAACCTTAGGCAAAAAATTTTAATGATTGCCATTGTTATCACATTTCTAGAAAGTAGCAAATAATTATTTTGTTTGGAAAGATACGCTTAGGCATCTTAGGAAACGAGTTTCAAAATTTTAAGCTTCCACATAGAACACATTCATTTTGGGTTGTCAAGCACCATCCAGGGAAAGCTCAGTGTTGTCGAAAAATAAACTCGCCCTAAAACGACAGTTAGCATTTTCTTAGAGTATAAGTTTACGTGTCATATCGGCTATCAAAGTAAATATCGATTGATTTATTCGGTGCAAAAACTCAATTCACGGGCTTATGTGCTCTTCTGTTGTCAATAAATATAGTTGGGCGTGGTGCGCATTGGCGACATCGGATTGACGTCACGCAATATTTATGGAAGAGTGGCAGAGCACCGCGGATGGAGTTTTCGTTCCGGTGACTTGCTGGCTAATCCTCCTCATTCAGCAATACGCAGCCATGCTGAGAAGTGCAGTGCAATTATTCGTGATGATGATTTTAAAATTATTGACAGTTCTTTCCATGATTGTGACCTTAGGATTTTAGAATATTCGCATATTTTCAAGGAAAAAGCAATTTAAAACAACATGCTCAGCTCTTATCTCCTTCAGATAGTAAATGCATAATTGTACTTTTTGTCAAGTCTGGAATGTATTATCGATATTGTTTTTGTGCTTGCGTTGAATTGATTATACTTTGTATTTACAGAACTGATAATGTAATTGGTCTCCGAAGTTTTTTAATTTTTGGTTTTTTTATTAAAATTTTAAACTTGATTAGCATTTTCTTTGCTTACAAATTCTTGCTGACAACGTCACCATAGTTGACAAAACTGTTTTCCAAGGGCTAATCAAACGTTCCGATTAAAGGTGATGCGAGTGAAGCAGCAACTGCTGAAGATGTCTCCAATCACAATGGGAGGAGCGTACACACTCAACAGAGGTTCCTTCATTACGGTGAGTGGGTAGGGCGTCTCTCCTATATTATACGAAGTATATTGCGAGGCCCTAGTCTGAGCGATGGCACACGTGTATCACTAGGAGGATAAACTCACGAAACCATGAGTCGTTTTCCTTGAAAATAAGTCAATGATTTACAAATTTAAATTGGTGAATTTTGGAAGAATCTATGCTTAAAATATAACTATTTCTAAGAATTAATTGATGCGATCATAAGCGTACCATGCATACCGCAATAAGGAAGAGAGATAATTTAAGGAAAGTACGTTCACCGAGATAAATTGTAATTTTTACCGCATCACTCCCTCCACATCCACATCATTTTACACGAATTACTATGAGAGAGCGTCAGCTTCTCTGTCTAAGTCTCGATGAAGCTCAAATCAACGACCTCAGAGTCTGCATTTCAGTTGTTTTTCCTTCAATGCCATTATAAATAATTTCAGAAACGCATTAGTAGATAATTTTGAAGTGCTTTGAAAGTTTTGACAGTCCATAAAAGCCTTCGTTATCAAGCGATGAGCTCTTTGAAACTCTAATCGGTGTTAAGGGAAATTTGAGATCGAGGGAACTCAATAGCCATTTTTAGTAACAAAGTTAATGTGAAACACGTCTAAGGCAACACATTATAACAAAAAACGCTATTATAACATTATCACATGTCCCGTGTCAACACAATTTTTACTAATCAAGTGTTGAACTAAAATTTTTAATTAAAATCTGATTACGTACACTGAAGTCGTAAACAAACAAACTTTAATTGTGATCTTTTTTCAGATTCTGAACTCTCTCCTGGGCTTCGTCATCATCCTTTTGCAGACGAGAGATATCATAACCACATTCTGAATTGGGGATCAAATGACAACTTGTTCGAGTTCCACTTTTGAGCCTTGAAGGAAACTGAATTAATTTATTCACTTAACCTAGTTGCACCTTACACTGATCGATAAATTGGTTCCCTCAAGAATCGATGCATAATTTTCACAAATAGTTTATATGGGCCAGATGTGAACAGTACATTCCAGAAAAGATCAAGATCAGTATTAAGATCCATGTCATTCATCACGGCAAATTGCCCTATCAAGATGAATCATATAGCAGGAAATTTTTGACTTGATTACCTTACGTGACTAATATTCCGGTTGAAAGAGGGTATCAAGATTTGTTTTGAAAGCTTTGAAAGAACTTTTTCATGGATCTCAGCAGGGATAGAATTCCAAGTCTTAGTTCCAGTGAAGAGGATACTGTGTTGTGACCGAGCTTCTGAATAATAAGGAAGTTTGAAGTTACTTCTATTTCGGATTAAACGATCATGATAGCAAGTTTGTTTAGTTATTAAATGTTTGAGGTCTCTGTCGCTTTCTTTAAGCAGTTTTTTATACAGTAAATTACATTTGGGAAGCTCATAGAGATCCAAGACCCTAAGTATCTTCCAACTTTTGAATGAAGCATTTGAGTGAGCAATATATTCTAATCTTCTTGCCCCTCTGTTTTTTCGTTCTGTTTTTCAGATCTTACACCTCTTTTTTCCAGTGCAAAGACCAAATTGGTTTTCTTTTCTTCAGTTTCGTGCTTTTTCTATTTTGAATTTTAAAAACGGTGAAATGAGCGTTCGATAAAGTGTTTTTAAAGCTCCTTCGGCAATACATTTTTTCCTTTGTTGAGGATTCCAACCGATTTTATCAATTTAGTACTGACATGTGCAACGTGCTCTTTGAATGGTCAGGAACTCACAGGAGTTCGTTTCTTCAATTTAACCATCAGCAATTTTAATGCGTGAAAAGAGACATATTTCTCTAGTGTGAGAATATCATGTATTCTGTCTTATCGATATTAAAGCCTATTTTATAATCTTCAAGCCCCATTTAAATGAAATGGGGATTTCGCAGATCGTTAAGGAAGAAAAATATTTCACAAATCTTGTTTCCCGGCCAGGAGATCATCTAAAGCACTAAATGTTTTGATTTATACCAGTAAAATTATACATTCATTACCTAAGTGTCATTTTGAACATTTTTCATCATTCTTCGATACAAATTATTATTTCACAAAAAAATTATAGAAACATAATGTTTTCCTGTAGAAAAAATGTACGCTTTTGTAGATTTTTAATAACAGAGCATAAAATATTTCCATCATGTGAAATGAATTATGTGAATCAATTATGTAATAAATGCCGATGAAACTGTTTATGTTGTAAATGTTTTGGTTAGCGTTGTGCAAAAATTCATTATCGAGTTTCTGACTTTGATGAACTCTATTCTGTTAGCATTATTTGTGTAGAAAATGTCGTAAATTTCTGCTGTAGAAAGAAAATCGTTCTCATCGATCTCGTAGTTTGGCATACCATTTGTTAAGTAAGAGTGAAAAATTTTGTTTCCGAATTTCGACCTCGAATAATTGATATTCGCCCATTTGAGTATCAACATCAATCCCTTATACTTCAACTTCCTATGCTCGTTTTTCAATGCAAGTGCGCATTAACAAGAGTGTTTTTGACAATGCATCACTGGTATTATGTCTTCTTTGTTACCTCTGTTAATATGCGTTATAAAAATTAGATTAACGCAACGAAGGGAATGCATTTTTTTCGTGCTTTCCTCCCAATCATTTGTTTGGACAATTGCCATGGGTATTACGATACATATGTGTGAATATCAATTAAGGATGTTAATGTTAAGGACATTTTAAAAACCAATGTTAGACATTTCATGTATCAACTTTATTAGAAATAAAGTGTTTTTCTTTTTTCTTTCATCTTTATTGCTACACAGTAGATTTACATAATCTTTCATCTTTATTGCTACACAGTAGATTTACATAATACTCACGGCATGAGTGAATTCAACTCCTATTCTTCGTAGGAGAATTTGTATACATATTGCTCCTAATTTTAATCCTTGTTTACGAACGGCTAACAACTAAATTCTAGGTGTGACCGAGCTCGTACTAGAATTCTACGTATAAGATTAAGACGTAGAATACTCGATAAAGAGAATGTGACTTCACTAACAATCAATGAAAAAGTTTGGTTCATGGGCCTCCGGTGATCAAGTTTTTAGCTTGCAAGGAGATGATGATGAAGCCAAGCACGGAATACAGAACCTGCGAACAAGAAAAAAATGAATACCCATGTTTTCCTCACACAAGAAAAGTGGATTTCCCCTTCAGTAACACACACCATGAAATAAGAAAATAAAACTCTTGTAGCAATATTTAAGCTGGGTTTTCATGGTATGAAATTGTTTTTGAAGGCAATGTGGAATTTTAGTTTACGTTCAACCAATAGGAGACACTGCAGTATTCCACAAAATAGAGATCATTTATAACATTTTAATAATAGAAGTAGATCAAAATTTTGAATTTTGAGTTGGTACTGTGTCCAAACTCAGCAAACACTAATTCTGGAGGGTTATCTATACGTTTTTCTTTTATTGAGCTGCAAATTTCCACGGCTGCATGCAAAGACGTATTAATTTTAAGAGCCATTTCCTACTGATAATTAACATTGATTGTCGTTTCCTAGCTGATCCTCGCACTATCACTTGAGTTAGATGAACTGTAACTGTATCGATTTCAAGACCCATTACCTACAGAACATTAATATTTTTTGGTTTTAGTTTCCTACCTGATTCTTGGACTGTCACAAGAGCTATGCAAATGGACTCACGGCGTCTCGATTTCAAGAGCATTTCCTACAGATTATTGTTTACTGCTTTTTTCCTAGCTAATTCATGTACTGTCATATGAGCTATGCCGACTCACGGTGAGGAGGGTGCGTCGCTGTAGGGTGTAGGTCCTGGCTATGGTGACCGGAGACAGCTTCTCCAGCCTCCTCGTGATGCGATTCATCTGCACCAGACAACAGACTCAAATCCTAAATTTTGCTCTCGCTTACGCGGAATGTTGCTACAAATTTGAGACTGACGATGATGAAATTGAGCTGAGAATGTAACGTCCTCCACATCGAGGATTGTGCAGTCCATGTATTCGTTTGTTTAAAATCAGAAAAGATGGGGGTGCACTATTTTAATTGAGAATAATTTAATTTTTACGAGATAGTAAATTCTCTGTCAAATATACGACATAAGCACCGATTGCTTCGATGCGAAATTGCACTCCATACGTTCTCATGGGTGATATTCAATCCTGCAAAGTAAAATGCTCTGCTCGTTCAAATAGTTTCTAGTATCAGGAGGACATGATGAAAGGCAAATAATTAGTTATAGACAGGAACACCAACTGACCTGATGTACGAGGTCCGGGTTTGAAACACCAAGAACTGCCTTCTCCAGCTCATCTGCGATCCTGTTAACCTGTTCACGTGTTGCAGATGTATGGTTAAGCATTATATTTAAACTATATTATAGGGACGTTTTGAGCATGAGATTAATCAGCGTTTTAACTTCCTTCTCTTTCTTAATATACGTCTACATATTCAAATGCTCGACACAGAACAATTACTTTCAGGCGGCGAAGTATTCAGCTAATGCCTAGTACGGGTATCATTGGCATACGGTCATTGCGTACGGGTATTTTCTACCTGCAAAGAGATCTAACCACGTCGTCAGAAGATGGTTGCCATAAGTTCCGCCATCTTTATTTTGTCTATAAATTTTTAATTTATTTCGTTCTTGATTTTGTTCATTTAAACCATAAACTCGAAATATATGCTTCAAGGCAGCACGCTTAATCGCTTACGGTGTTGTGCTCGGAGGTGTTTCACTCAAAAAAAATAAATTAACGTTCCATGATGAGATGCATTCGGTTTTTCATTGCATTTTGTGGTGAATTGTTGTATTGTGATCGCTGTATTTCCCTGCAAAGTCTTTATTTAATTCCAGCAAGTTGAGCTGAAAATTGATTTGTTTGGCTTGTGAGGAAGAAATATCCAATTTGAAACAAATGTATATAAGACTATGGATTATAATTTTGCACATTCTAACTAAACATTTGAAATGATCATTTGCATGTTCACCATTTACGACCACTTCGAGATAAAATGATATTTTTAGGAATATGCTTACAAATTGAACGCTATTTCAGGATGAAATCTCTAAGTACGCGTCTAAAACATAACTGTACATAATTATGTATCACGTCATCGCGTTGAGGATAGGACGACCAGAAGTTCTTAACTTATTGGGGATGGTTTCTATGAAGCTCATCCCGTAAATTTTCAATGGGGTTGTTTCTTTGAAGCTCATTCCGTAAATTTTCAATGGGGTTTGTTTCTTTGAAGCTCATTCCGTAAATTTTCAATGGAGTTTGTTTCTCTGATGTTCATCATACAAAATTCTTAATTTTGTTCAGACCAAGACATTGTGGTGTCAATCTCTCTGCTAGAACGATTGTTCGGGTCCGAACACGAATCTTGTATAAATTTGGTCGCGTGACGTTGTCCTCCTGAAACATCTTCTTAATCAAACACAAAAAGCACCTTCGAGAGTTGAACGGAGATTTCAAGAGCTCGTAAATAGTCCGGGACACAATTTTGTTATCGCCAAGAGTCGCGGATCTCCGTCCATCCCACAGAAAATAAAAAATAAAAAAATTAAGAAAAACACACCTCTAACTGCTAGAACGGTAGGAACGATGCAAAACGCGTGTATTCCTTCATTTAAAACTTGGCCCCAGCTTAATATTACTATTGCTCTGCAAGAGTGTGAACTTTGACTCCTATGGCTGCACTATACCCGTACAGTCTTCCACAGCTCACTTCTAATTTTTCTTGGAAAACAAATAAAAATTCATCGAATTTACGCTGTTATTAGTCGTTTCATGGATTGATTTATAACTGCAAAGTACGTTTTACACAGTTTATGTTGAAAAGTTTTCCTACAGATAATTTTGGGACACTGAAAATACTCGCTATTTAAATACTTTATCGATGAAAGCTGTTTTATAACTTCAAAAATTGGTCTCTTTTATCTAGAAAATAAAGGTTTTCACACAAGCAACGAGATAAACAGGCTTTGCAGTCTTCTTTTTAATGTAATTTGTTCTCACTGCTGTCTTTACACATACAAATTCCGTAGACATCCAGAGAATGTCTTACACTTTCATGAAAATCGATGACGTGTTCTTTATTTATTACTTAATAGTCTGTTCTACTAACTTCATTTATCGTTTTAAACACAACGTAGGACAGTAATCGCCTTTGGAAATTGACTATTGCCGCTTGATAAACATTTATTAAATTTTACTCCACTAATCTCTCCTCAAAGAAATAAATTCCATAGAGATGAAGAGAAAATTCATGGTCCTTCTAAGAACCAGGCAGACGCTTCGTTTTTTGGTCTAAGGAGATCGCTGAAAGATCTTTTGCGTCATTAAAAATGAAGGCACCTGAAGCTTCAAGGACTCTCACTAATGAAATATAATTGATGCAAATTTTCGACCTTGAAGAAATAAGTTTTCTTCAGTAAAGCACTGTGCGCTACTTCCATGAAAAAAAAAACAATCTACAAACCTAAATATCAGACACCTTTTCAAACAATCTAAAATTTCACCCTCTCACTTATTGGAACTTTCCTAATTCTCACCTTTCGAGAAAATTTATCCCCAGTGCTGTAGAAAATCGACAGAAGTGTCGAGAGCGCAATAATATCGAACAGCTCCCACCAGCTCCACCTCGAGATGAAGCAAGCGGTGATGACGGAAATACAAGAGACGTAGCTAGCAATGTACACCGTGATGAACAATGAGAAGCTGGAGAGGAAGTTGTCTTTCACTCTTGAAACCTTCAGAACAAAATGTGATCAGAGATCACGGTTGCATTTTATGAGTTAAATATGATGGTATTGGAGAGCTAACAAAGGATTTCAGTGAAGAAAAACAAGATATAATTTCAAGATCATTTACGTTTTGAGTGCAATCATAAGTTTATGCAGTCTATGCTAACGGAACTCTTCTTGAAAAGTTGGAAGATTCTCAGAAATTATTTCGATATTGCTATGCATTTTGAATATTGCGACTGCATGAAAATAATTTGTTTCGATTAATTAGTCATTGTGCCTGGGCATTTTTAAATTGAACTGAAATGCGCATTTCATGCCGAAAACTTACGTTTCTATTTTTCATCATCCTTCCAAATTATGGTTCCGCACGAAAAGAAAATTTAAAAGGAACTGATGAATTTGAACATAGAAGCATGAATTTAGTAATCACGATTTCGAACAGTTATCGATGTCCAAAACGAAATCAGGTTGACTTGAACGTAATTCAAGACGGCAAGAAATGTGTTCAAATAATTGTTAGTAATATCTAAGAAGCCAAAGTCATGAGTGAACAGTAAACTTTCTCATAAAATAAACATTGATTAGAGGTTTACAAACTTCGAGAGTGAACGTTAATAAATCTTGCTGCTGTTATTTATCGTTACCCATTCCACAAATATTACTTCCGAACACCACACATCACCCGAAATGTTCTCTCATTGCAAATAAGAAGCGTTAAAATCAGCAAGACACATTAGAAACGCTAAATAATGTAACATGCATAGAATGTTGACATATTGCATATAGATATATTACCTTGTAGAGAAATCGTTCACATTTCTCAGCTTCTTGCAAACACGACAATAATGCAGTACTCGACTGCTGTCCTTTCTCCGCAAAATTCGCGACCTGCGCTCGCAACGCGAGGACGCGGGTCTCGGTGACTTGGCCCAGGGCAAGGCAATATATGCGGAAAGCTATGGGAACAGTGGTACTTCCAAGGAACGACCAAACTTGCAATGAAAGGTTGATATAAAATATCACCGTGTTTCCAGTCGAATATGGTCTCATAGCTGAATAGGTTACGGCTCCAAAAAAGATAAGTCCAATGACATGCAGCATTCCAATGTCTGACAAGAGGGTGGGGAAACTTTTCTCTTTTTTTCGTGGACAGACGTTGGGTCCAGAAT
Organism: Platorchestia sp. MABIK; assembly: GCA_014220935.1. Taxonomy (NCBI): domain Eukaryota; kingdom Metazoa; phylum Arthropoda; class Malacostraca; order Amphipoda; family Talitridae; genus Platorchestia; species Platorchestia sp. MABIK. The sequence continues at coordinate 65,450 of JACJUY010003092.1, read as the reverse complement.
TTTGGGTAAAACGAATCAGTTCAGTGAATCCCCTGCTATTCTTCAGTAGGAAAATTAAACTAATGGTCACACCAATGCACGAAGACTGCAGCATAATGTGCACCAGATTCTCACGTGAACCCGTGATGGCTAACCTCGAGGAGTTTAGCGCTATAAGCAAAGACATGAAATGGAGACTAACCCCGTATAAAAACCAAGCAAGGTTCCTCTCCACGTTATGGTTTTGAATATTGAACGAAATAATGCCGAGTAATTTGAAGGTATATTCAAGAATTGTTAGAGAATTCATTATTAAGTTTCCGCCGGCAAAACTACGAAGTCTCTTTACCACATCCTCTGTTGAAGGGGTTTCCTCGATGAATGGTAGGTCCTATAACACCTTGCACACCATATCGATTTCTAGTAAATGATCAGACAGTTCTTCAAGTTTCTATGATGAAAAGAACCACGGAACACGGCACGTGATTGAGTACTATAGATATCACTTTCCTCGTCGATAAATTAAGCATTTTGTAGAGCTTTCCTGATCAGATCTCTGCGATATCAACTCTTCACATTTAAATTGTGCCATTGAGTGCATGCCACGAATAAATCAGCATTAGTAATAGAATAGTTTTGGCGTAAAATTCAATTTATTAATTTATGCCCATACTGTTCGTTTCGGGAGGGCAGGTGAATGCTATCACTGTGGAGCCTCGGGTGATCAGACGTGCGATTGATCGGCAAGATTCGTGTAAAGGTTCGTTAGAGAACATGAAATATTCGCCGCAAAAGCATTTTTGGGAATTGAAGCTCACGGGCTCCAATTACAGGTATAGTCTGTGTAATTGTGCAGCAGCATGCAACTCACTCTCGAAGGCACATGTTACTTGGACGTCACAGGATGCGGCTTTTAATTTTGAAGGCACTTAGATAAAATTTGTGATCAAGCCTTTTCAATTCTATCACCTATCAATAATTTGTCAGGCTGTGTTTCTACATAGCATCCTTTAAGATGCGTTATGAGGATCTTTAGCTAAAGATCCTCATTGAATATTGAATTGAAGATTCAATAAAGAGCTACTAAAGTTCCTAAAGTGTTCCTAAAGAGCTGACGCGTGAACACGGAGATTGCATATTCTCCGAGTTCATGTGAAGCAGTTTTGTAACTCCTGTTGCTATGTCCTGTGATGTGTTATTTTCGCTTACTTTTCATAGTTACATTGATAGCAGAGCGTGTGTGAGAGTTGGGAATGAGGTGAGTGAGTGGTTTCCAGTTGTGACAGGCAAGAGACAGGGTTGTGTGATGTCGTCGTGGTTGTTTAATTTGTTTATGGATGGTGTGGTGAGAGAAGTGAATGCCATAGTGTTGGGAAAAGGTGCGCAGTTGGTGAGACAAAATGGTATGTATTGAGAAGTGTGTCAGCTGTTGTTTGCAGATGATACAGCGCTTGTGGCTGATTCAGAGGAAAAACTGAGACTGGTTGCAGAGTTTGGTAGAGTATGCAAAAGGCGTAAATTGAGGGTAAATGTGAATAAAAGTTAGATGATGAGATGTTCAAGAGGCGGAGTGTTTGGAACCTTGGATGTGAGGATGAATGGTGAAGTGTTAGAAGAGGTAGAGCATTTTAGGTACCTCGAGTCGGACGTGGCTGGGAAGGATAGTATGGAAGTAGAAGTGAGGCATCGAGTGAGTGAAGGCTGTGAGATATTGGGTGCAAGTTTTTGAATGCAGGAGTTTGAGTATGAATGCTAAGAGAGAACTGTATGAAAGCTTGATCGTGCCAGTTTTGTTGTATGGAGCAGAGTCCTGGGGTTTGAGAGTAGCTAAGAGGAAGTTGGATGTGTTTGAGATAAAATGTTTGAGGAGCATGAATGGAGTAACAAGAAGAGATAGGATGAGGAATGAGTTGGTTAGGGGGCAGACGGGTGTTGTCAAAAATTTGAGCAAGCGAGTGGATGAAAGAGTGCTTGGATGGTTTGGACATGAAAGAATGAATGTTGAGCGGCTGATGAAAAAGACTTATATGTCGG
>JACJUY010003092.1:4620-62667 GCA_014220935.1 Platorchestia sp. MABIK | reverse complement strand
GATTATTTAAAAGGATCAAACTTTTTCAAAAGATTTATTTGATGTGCCCGGGTTAATGCTTAGACTTTAATTGAAATTAAGAAAATCTTCCAATGAAAAGTTCGATCATTTATCAAGAAACTAATGACTAAATTGCGTTCAGGGAATATTCTGGAATCTGAAAAGGGCAATTTCTTGGTCTAGTTACTTCCTTCACAAGACCTTAGTCAAGTTTTCGAATCATAGTTACTTCATATTGTGATAAAGGAAGACTTGTCGTTTTAAAACAAATTTTGTCATTATCTAATAGATGAAATAGCGAAATTAGGTGAAAAAAATTAAAAGCGTTGGTTAAAACTACCCTCTGTAAAGAAGGACAAAAGCAATTTCATCTGGTTTTGAAATCACAATCATGTCAGGAATTAGACGTTAGGAGTTACATTGAAATGTTAAACAGGATGTGATCAATTGTAGCGTCTTATTTCGTTGTCTTATTTTACTTAGAAAGAAATTCAACTCACAAGGTAACGCTTTTGCAGCCCAAAATGAAAAATAAATAAATTTCAGCCCCAAATAAAATGGACTTCTGCAGCCCCAGAAATGAAAAGCGGCATCCGGTGGCGCTCAAGTAAAGTGAGCTATTGAGAGTGAGGTGCATTCTGCTGCACAATTACATCGACTATGCCTGCAATTGAACTGTGTGAGCTTCAATGCCCAAAAAAGTTTTTGTGGAGAATACTTCATGTTGTGTAACGAACTTTTCCACCGATCTTACAGATCAATTGGAGGCCTGATCACTCGAGGCTCCACAGCGATAGCATTCACTTGACTTCCTAAAATGTGCATAATCTAATGTATTAAACATTACTCCCTAACTGTTTCATTATTACTACCGATTTATTCGTGGCGGGCACTCAATGGCACATTTTAAATGTGAGGTGTTGATAGTAGCGACAAGATCTGATCGAAAACGTTCCACAAAATGAGACATTTTATCGCTGAGAAAAGTAATTTTTATCATTCTCAATCCCACGCCGTGTTCTATGGTTCTTTTCATTGCAGAAACTTGAAGAGATATGCGATCTCTTACTAGAAATCGAAATGCTTGCGAGGTTTTAGGACCTACCATTTATCAAGGAAATACCTTCGACAGAGGCTGTTGTTAAATGACTTCGTAGGTTTACCGGCTGATCCTCAACAATGAATTATTGTTTTCATTCCTTGAATAGGAGTAGCACTCGAAATGTGTCCCTAGCTGGTCTATTCAATGCAATTTACTTTCAAAATAATTTAAATGGTCTGAATAGTGTTAAAATATCTCAAATCGAACAATGGAACGTTACTTTCGATTCAGCGTTTTCCACCACATTTACCTCGTAACTCAAACTTCTTTTAATTAAATTCACATTGAAAGAATTATTTCCGTTAAAACTCAGAAACACCGGGTGAATTGAAATAAAACGTACCTCTGCATCGAAATACTTAACCGCCTCCAAATACGTGATATTTGTCAATTTTTCACATCAGGACAGCAATGATCAAACATCCTTTGATAACACTGTCGTCGTTAATTCTGAATTATTGACGACTGTTGATTTTCGTCTCCAGTAATTTCCAACAAGGAAAGAATTTTCCTATTTTCTCTGATTTACCAATCATTCAAGTTGATTTATGCTTTTAACCTCCACGTCAAAAGAAGTGTACTTAATTTATCCGCTCTTCTGAAAGTTTTACATTCGCTGGATGATTTAATCAAAACTCTGTTCACTCCTGTTTACTCTATGACTAAGATCATCGATGCCTATGACACTACATCAACGTTGTAAATCGTACATTGCAACTGTCATTGCATCAAATGATGTGCTTGTTCACTAATGTACACCTCGAGAAAGTTCCCCTAATCACTATTACAAAATGCGATTTTCAGATGTTATTAAGTTATTATAATTTTCAAATGGCGTTTAATGTCCATGTGACGTTATTCTGGCTTACTCCTCAGTGCGTGCGCTTGTCAGGTAGATATTATGGCTAGCCCAGTAATGTAAAGGAAAACCTTGAGGGATTGTATTTTTTCCTGATTTCATTCGCTTGGTTTTTGAAAATTAGCTAGAAAAAATTTCTCCAAATTCGTTCCCATGTAGTGAACCTGGCGACTGACAGGAACATTCTCTTGCGAGCTACACCTTCGGGAAGAAGGTACGTTCTGCGCTTTTTTTTATCTCGACTTAATCCTCTGTCATCAAAAAACTGAGCTTCTAAACCCGCGAGACGAAGTCGCGACAGCTGCAGAAAACTTGTTTCTAAATGAGCAAACTTCCTTGGCCGCTTTTTCCATTCGTTTGTCTTTGCTCAGCGCTCTGACTGTTCGTGTGAAGAGGAATGTTTCAAATTGAAAATTACGAGAATCCAACATCTCATTTTCGTGGAAGCTTTGGTTAACAAGCAACCGTATATGACGAGGCGCACCAGCAGTTTCTATTGAGACCAAAACTGACTGTTGCTTAGAGGGAAATTTAAGGGTTGATACTTTAGCCAGGCCTTTTTGATACGTTATGGAAAATTATTTAGATGAACTCATTCCTACAGCGTTAACACGTAAGAGAGCTTCAATGATTCAAACATAACTCGGATGAAATACTTTATATTGAAAGGGTTTCAAACACCATAGTTGATTTTGCATAAACGAAGCCAAACTTACGTATTTCTCCATAACGGACGCCCGCGATATTCTGCAACTATGGATTAACTTTCTGTGAACCAGTTTATACTTTGCATACTTTCTAACTATGACTGTCGGAGAAAATGTTTATTGGTTGTAGCTTACTTGGGCTTCGACATGTATTTTTGAACATGAATGTAAGTACCAGTTTTTTTCGGTTGAAGACATTGGTTTAAAGATAAACTACCCGGCCCATAGATGAAGTCGAGCCTGACTGATTTTCCAAAATCATCAGCCACATTAGTTTATGTATTCCCAGATCAGTAGATTTATTGAAGCGCTAAATTGAAACGAAGTTGCATTACACGTGCATTTGACTGATAATTATAATCAAATAGCATCATATTTCCACAAAAATCTAGGAATTCGTAGAAAACAAACATTAAATGTTCCGTACTCTCGTCAACGAACGACAAAAATATTTGAAAAAATGCTTCGAAAAATCTGTTCTATTTTCTGGAGTATCTCTCCTACTACCCTCGATCTTCCGAATATATTCATCTCGTAAAGAAGAGATTTGAAAAACAACATTGTTTTTAGCAACATATGAGAAATTTAGCAACATTTCGGTCTCCCAACGAGTGTTCCATAACTGGATACCATTCGGGGGCCGCCGCACAACAACATTGCAGGATGTTCTCTAGCGTGATTATTTAAAGGTGTTTCACTAAAAGTTATCAGAGATTGACATGTGATTCATCATCTACGGAGGAGTCATTTCACAACACAACTGATCTACCTCATGAAGCGCATAGACATACAGCCACGTGCTATCGCACTCCACACAAGCTTCATATAAAACTTTTTCTGTGTGGCAGGTGATCAGGCATCTATAGAAGAAATGTGTCCTCAAATCTGTAAATGAACTTGGCGTTTTTTTTTGTCTTATCAACAGAAATGAGATATCATAACGGAGCCGAACTGCCTTGAACGCATATGGACGCACATACAGCCCACACGCCAATGCAAGAGACTTAGCACTCAAAACGAGATCGGTATGGGATCCATCATCTATGTACAGGACGAAATATCAATAAAATGTGATGGATCCCATGAGCCTCATGAATCATATGAACGAACATGTACAGTCAGGTGCCATCGGCATAGGCATTGCACTCATTTCGGAGTGAATTAATTTCCTTTGGATTGCACAAAAAGCATATCGCTCAGCCCGAAGGTGGATCGAGTACTGTCCTTCTTGCCTCTCAGTGAAACTAACATTTGGGTTTTCTTAATATAAAAAACTTGGATCTGGCTTTTCTCCTTAGAACTAAACAAACACGAGGTTTTCTTCCTTCCTTCTGAAAAACTAACATGATGATTCTTCTCTTATAAAGAAACTTACATGAGGCCGTTCTCATTCGAATGATATTAACAAGAAGCTCTTTTAATTACAATCAAATTAACACTAGCCTCTCTGTGCTCTTAAACTTCATATCTTGCTCATACTACTAAGTTAAAATGAAAGGTCAAACTTTTGATATCAACGCGTTAATATTATACACAGAGAGTATGTAGTCAATATTTCACATAGTTCCGAGTTATTTTGGATATTTAACCAATGAATATTTGTCAGAAGCATTTGCATTCGTCATGAGGGAATATTAATGCCAAACGAAAGCACTTTATTCAGCTTACCGCCATGTACGATGAAATTGGACAATTTAATTAAGATAAAATTTAGTTGATAAGGCGTAAGTTCGATAGTCATTACTTTCCATGTATGAGTATAAAAATATAACTGATGAATTTTTGCTCTCAAACATAAACCTATTTGGCTTCCATTTCGTATGCCTCTTCGTTTCGTTTCTAAACTGTCGCCAACGAACAGAACAATCGTACATCGATAACGATTTCATCATTCATTAAAAACAGAGGAATGACTCATTGTTTCACACTTGCGAACTATATTCCAAAGGAATTAGATGGTCGTTTTCCCTCGTTATTTCTGCGCTACAATCTTCGAAGCATCAGAGGCTCCAGCAACCTCAGGGGACCGTGTCTCTAGCGCTGTCCAATTCGAGACCCGAAATAACAGAATCGCTTTCGCAGGAGCGAAGGTTCTGACAGCTATGCAAATGGGAGAGAACCTTGACTGATTTGCTCCTCTGAATTTCCTTCCTTTTGGCTCCTCTAAATGTTTTTGGTCTTTCTGGGTTCCTCGCTCGCTTGTTGTTGAACAGTTTGTAATAATATTTTCGATCTCTGTGTGTCAGATAAAATGAGCTTGTGTGTCAAATTACGATTCCAGGAAAGAACGAACGGGGTTTTTCAACGAATGAAGGAGACTGCGAAGAATAGTTGACAGCCAATTCATTTCATTTGAATTCTGTGAGAGAATTTCAGATTCAAAGTTAGACTGACGACGTTAACAATAAAATCTCATCCATACTCATTCGTTAAAATTTACCAGTAAACAAGCCATTTCTGAGTTGAAGCAAATATTTCAATGAAAGGTCCTACACTAGTGCTGAAATAATAGTAAATAACAACGCGTGCTGCACGTTCAAAATTTTCGTGGTGACTCAGTGAAACTTAAAACACTCCTTGTGAGCCAATTATTGTGCGAACTCAGCTTTTGCGATGCATTCTCGTTCAAGCTATCTCTCCAATGAGCGTATCAAGAGTGTCCTGTACTCGACAGCGCGACATTTGCTTTTAATTAATTAGCAAGGAGTTCAAGCGTTCTCAAACAGCCTCAATAAGCGGAGTTCCAGAGAATTCTCGGGTAAATACCACTGCAGAAGTGAATTAAGTCGTCGCTTTCAAGATATTTTGCATGTCACGCGCAAACACACGTGTGCTGACTTAATTCTAAATGCGCCAACATCAGATGAACGAAATGGTACAATGCATCTTTTTGTCCCTAAAATAGACATGTTAGTTCTCAACAGTGTGATGGGGACCGAATGAATAATTTTTTGTAACATAAAAGAAGTCTTGAAGGAATAGTTTTCTGTGAGGTTTATTCGTTCACACTTCCTCGATCACAATACCTCAAAAAAAAACAAAGTATTAGAAAGTTGCATTCTCGCAAAAAAGGACACAGTGGGCTAATTTTTGATGAATAAATTATTTCAATGTAAACTTAATACCACCAACCATTAATAATAGAGTGCTGCCTTTCATTTAAACTCAGCGGTTTTGTTAACTAAACAATGAGATGACATTAGGCGATTAAAAACCTGTAGAGATAGTGCAGGTAATACATACAATGTGGGTAATAAAGATAGTATGAATAGTAGAGATAGCATAGGTGATAAAAGTAAAATAAGTAATAGAAGAAAAGATAAAAAATGAGGTACAAGAAATGAAAAATCCCCCAAATTCAATTTTCAAATCATTTCTTTAGCTGCGACATAAGATGTATCGCTCTGAGAACAGTTTAGGATTCGCCATTTTCCAACGTTTTTTACTTCACTCCAGTAGGTTCTGCGCAAATTTTTTTTACCAATTATCTTGTAAAAAGAATAGGTTGATATCAATAGATGTCAATTTGATGTCAATTGTCAAATGTCAATGGTTGGTGTCAATTTTCGCTCTTTAGCACAAAATGTTCAACAAACATACCACACAGCTAGGTACATAAAACTCAAGTTCTTATATTATTTCCGTAAAATGACAGGGCGAAAATGATTTAAAAAGCCCTTATGAGAGCTGAAATTCCGCACAACAGAATGTGACAAAATTTTTTATTTCTCTCTCACACCTCGGCATACATTCAGGCTCCCTTATCAGGAGCCCCTGCGGTATATATGGGCATAAATTTCTAAATTCAATCCATCCTTGAGTTATTCTATATCATTTTATGCAAACCTCACCTTACTGTGATTCCGAGTAGTCCATTTTATTCAAAATTAGAGAGCGGCATTTCAGTTCTCCAAAGCCTGCAGCTAACTTTTTTTCGTACTGTTTACCTTGAGTTTTGCACTAGATGATTTCTTATAGCTCTAGGATCGACCACAGCAGCGTGAGAAACCTAAGTACTTTCGATTATTCATTTATTTATTTATTTTGCCTGCAGCATCTTTCTCCGCTTCTGAAAAACGTTCTACTAACTACCGACAAAACAAATTTAGAATTGATATCATCCATTCAGAGAAAGCAGCAAATTTTGAAGCTGTGTAATCTAAATTACAAAGGAATCTATCGTTTATTTTTGCTCATCATTTCCAGCATCAATTTCATTGCACATTTACTGTTTCTATCTTCCATTTTTTGTCGTGATAGTGCACGATAGACAGTAGCGGTGTTGCTTGCATCACAAATTTGTTGTTCAAAGATTGATACCCTGACAAAGAAACTTGCGTAATATTGAACTACATGTCGGAGGCAGAGTGAGTTCGTACAATGTAAACAGTTGTGTTGCATTTTGGCTTCAGATCAAACAAAATGGAAAGTTATAGCACACTAGGATCTTGTTGACTCTAGGGCAACAGAATATAACATATCCATGTTTTGTTCATTGAGTTGGACTCGCATGATATACTTAATAAAGAGGATTTGTTCCCTAGAGAAAATGAATAATTTGTAAGGCGGAACACCTACTACTTGATAAATCAGTTTATGGGTGCGAGAAGTTCCGAGGCTGATGATGAGTTAGGATCAGTAATATGACACGATGAGATTATTTAAGGTACGTGAGCCTTAGAGATGCAATAATTCATGTTGTTATTCGCCTCTAGCAAACCCAATTATGGTGTTTAACAAATCCTGTGAACTGAGGAGGACTTCCTGGAAATAAGTAAGCGATAATTAGCTTTGTATGATTGGTTTTGGAATTGTAAATTAATTTTGGATGGATATAAAGGATTTACACGACTTGCTCTGAACTTCCTACATAACAAGTTTAAAATTCTCCAACGGAACGCTAACGAAAGGATCCCTGAAATTTCGGGGCTTGGGAAGCAATTATATTTTCGGGCGACTCGACTTTTGCGAAAAAATAAGATTCAATTTGAACTACAGCACATCAGAGTGAAATACAAGCCATTGCACTGACTCATCAGGACGTTTAACTGACTTGTTTTGAAGTCCGTGGCGTACGAACTTCTTTCCACGAGTGAAATTCGTGAGCTCGAGAGCGCACTTGAAATGCACTGGTCTTAGATGTTTCAGAAGAGAAACCATTTGCATGGAAAGTGGGACTTACGTGCATGGAAAACTGCCTGCGTTGATTCCTCACTCAGACTACGCCTTTGGTTAATTTTGCTTGTCAATTAAACTCTCATGACCTGAACTAGGGTTGTGATTAGTCTTGTTTTAAAATCCTGGATTGGTGACTTGCCTAGAATTGAGATTGTGGTTAATTTTACCGTTCAACTAACCTCTTAAATTAGACCTTGGCTCTAAATAGGACTGAGATTATTTTTGTGTTCAAGGAGACTTTTGGATCAGTACCTTACTAAGAACTGCAAATGTGATAAGTTTTGCTTTCTTACTAGCATTGTTTCCCGCGTAGATCTACGATTGACGATTGTGAATAGTTTTTTCTTAGCTATCCTCCTAGATTGGTACTCAGCCTAATAATAACACAGTAATTGATAGGTCTACCTCTGTAAAACCATTATATTAGAGAAAAGTACGATCCACTCAATGAATTTATGTGCCCAAATGAACAAGTTATAACTACGCCTAAATTCCACTGCCACGTATGCTCTGTCTGGTCACTAAGAAAAATTATTTCCACGTTTAGCTATTATCACTATTATAAAAGTAGCCGCGTCCGTCCGTCCGTCCGTGTGACCCCCTCTTGATTCTGGTATCCACAATACCCAATCGGCTTATTTTTAGAATAGAAATTTTCTATGGTGCTTTCTCTGTTGGAATTCATCATGTCGCTCTGATATTTTTAATTGATAAGGCAAAAAGAAAGGTTTAAATTCGTTCGACCAGTATCCTGGCTACCACTGGGTATAAAGCCCAAGATTTTGGAACTTGAGTTATTGTTTTCGAAATCGTGATTTTCTTGAAAAGCTTTGAAGAGATAATAGACGACATTTCAGAATAAAATTCCGGCAAAAGAGGCCACCAAAGATAGAAATGTGTCCAACCACAAGAGAGAAGTAGCAAGATTCCGACAGCAAGAAAAACATCGAAGACGAGCGGATGAACGACGCAAAATGGCAAGACGAAGCAATGTTGCTCGCCAACGAAAAGCTAGAGCTAAATTGACCCCTGACCGGCGTTTGGAAATTCTACGGAATAATGCAGAGCAACACCGAGTAGCTAAAGAGAGCGTAACACATGAAAAAAGCGAGTAAATTCTTCGTCATAGCGCTGGACAACATTGAGTGGCACGAGAGAATTTAACTCAAGAAAGAAGGGATGAAATTCTTCACATTAATGCCGACCAGCACGTGTGCACTAGTTTAAATTTAATTTTAATCTTTCTTGCTCAATTTGGTTTGTAACATTTTTGTAACAGGTGTGAAGTATTTCATTCTATGCTGCTTATAAAAAGTATAATAGACAGAGGAAAAAGAACTTGAGGGGCAAAGGCAGAAGCTATGAGTGCTGCCAAGAATCTTCCTTCATTTTGAAAGCAATGAACGTCGGAGGCTCGCCGACTAGGCGCTCTAAGAAAAGCTGTTCATTAGTCTTATCTTACTAAATAATTCCCTTTGTGTCTTCATTTATTTATAGATTTGTTTGGTGTCCGCTTCTTCCGTCTCTGTCACGCTGGATGCTTAATGACCGTATCTGTGATACGAGTTTCACCAGTGCACAAGTACCAGAATATTTTAATACTGAATACTGACTGCTTGTCATCCACCTTTAGAAAATTTCTTTTTAAAGAAAATATTAATTCCCGTAATTTTGACGAGGCGTGTAAACAACACTTCACAAGCTAAATTCCCGCACCCCTCAAAATCTAAATCGACCACTGTTGACCACACCTGGGGCTTCGCGCCCTCTTGTAAATGATGTGAGTTACAGACACGGGACTGAGCAGTGAATAGTCATTAAATAATTGCTCCAAAATAATTGCTCCCTTTTACAGAGTCCCCAGAAAGCAGAAATATGCAAGAATTACGCACCATTGTGTCACCATTGTGTCTTGTGTCATGGTGAAAGTTTGAAGTTTCTGAAATTTTTTATACTGCAATAAATAGTTAATCTTGATAACGGCGAAAATTGTACTTCACATTTTGCGTAAGCGAACATATTAACTGTGCCCGAAGAGTGAAACTTCTCACGGGTTGTGCATCCACTGCCGTTAACTTAAATTTTATAACAGTGTCTGTGAGAGCTTCAGGACAACCTCCTTTGGTAATGAGGGGCTACATGTGTGCATAATTTCCCGCTAAGTTGTGCGTCTGCTTAGAAAATTCTCTTCTAAATATATTGGAAAAAACATGAACAAATGAAAACCGTGTGGAACTAACAAAACGAAATAACTAATAAAAAGCAGCAGAAAAACATGAACAGAGAAAAACGCACTGAAACCAAACCAAGAAAAATGATCGAAGCGACTTCTGCAGAAAACTCTTCCTGGACTTTTGATGTGTGAAATCAGTTTAATACGCGTATTAAACTTGGTACTATTTGATCTCGTATTTCAGGACAGGGTGAACGCTTAAACAGTATTTCTAAGAGAAATGTTTATACGCTTTTGTTTTTGAGGTCGAAAATCTTCCCTTCCAGAATAGGGTAAAACATTTTATGGAAAAGAAATTTAGATATATACGTGTCTCAAAAAAATAATGTACCTTATGGCTAATAGATATGACATCACGAATTAGGACATGCTAGAGCAGGTGCGTGAAAGAGTGATATCGTGGCAATCGTATATGTCAGATAGCACTGCCAGATTCCTCACAGTATCACTAGCATGGCGGATGAAAATGGCAACTTTAACTGCATCCCGTATTATTACGTCCATGGAATTAATACTTTTGTTCATTGAAATCGCAGTGTGACGTTCGGCCTGTGATTTTGTTCTCCACCTCACAGAATGTGACCCCGATCGAAATCCAACGGCAACTACATCATGTGTGTGTACCACGGTAGGGGAAACAAGGCACAGTCATTTCTATGGAGGAAAATACACCTCCTCGTAAGTGTTCGGCTAGCCAATAGAACGGCTCTATTTCAAACAAATTTTATGCCGTCACCATTACGACATGTCGTTAGGCCAATAGTGGCGTCAGATTTGGGGTTAGCTGTGTAGTCAGATGCAATACGAGTGTTGTTATTAGTTCGTTGCCTTGACTTCAGCATTGCCACACGGTCGACGAAAAAGACTGGTTTGGCCCTACCTTGCTTCTTCTACCGTGGTACGGACTGAGCATCATGAGTAAGTAGAGGCTCCTTCGCTGGGGCAGAGAATTCTCAGAGCGTAGGAAAAATGTGCGTGATGTGGAGCGCAGTGGGCAGCCATCCCTCGCTTGGGAAACCTTGTGGCGCAATTGCTGAAATGCATCGCAGAAAACCGACGGTTCACGATCGCAGCAGTCAGTGGCCATTCAAGTCGCAGTAACTTCGGATAGCAGCAGCCATTTCTTTCCTATTAAAAATCGGCGCAAAACTACTACAACAGTTCGTAGCAGTGATAATACTGCAGCGATACAGACGTCGTGTCTGCTTACGCACCAGTTTTCTTGCGCAAAAGTTGCCCGTGCCACTGCAGAAATTCCGTGAGTTAACTCCACGGACCGGACACAAAACGCAGTCAGCCGTTAAACAATAGTGACCACTATTTACCTATGGTGTGAACCGGCGATACACTCGTATGTTGCCGCAGCTTGCACATAGTATACACGGCACTAAATAACTACAGGCTGCAATCGATCTTTGTCGTAACCAGGAGTTATGGCGCAGTTTACTGCTCTTAAACGACCATAAAGTGCATTTCTGGGGCAAACTGCAGAAAATCAATAAAGGCACTGCGCCGACTTTTAATTTGGTTAAGCAACCGTGCACAGCAGGTTAGCATTACGCTTAATGCAGTCACGCATAGGTCCACGTGGCTCTCAAACACTGTACCTATCCAAGATGGCACTCTTCTACGATACATGGATACAAATATAGAACGAAAGGGATGACTACATGCCTCAATTCTGGTGATGATTAGGAAATAGTGTAACATGTGTTGTATCTACTACAACAAATGTTTTCCACGAAGTTTGGTTTTCATTTTGTTTAGAAACGATATGGAATTTATTTAATTGGTGTTCCTTGCTCTACATATGACAGTGAACCGTTACTTGAAAGTGTATAATATTTTTCGCTCGAATAATCTGACTTATCCTCAATATAACAAAATGAAGAGAGCTTCATTTCGTTCATAATTTAAATTGATTTGAAATAACAGGACTTTATGTTATAGTTTAGTTGTTTATTTATATCAGTCTCTTGAAAAATTTTTGAATTAAAGACTTTAAAAGAATTATCATTCCATACGATTCGAAGTACTTTCACATCCCAGCTGTGCCCTCTTGGAAAACCGTGATCATTTGCATACACCCCAGCTGCACAAGGCTTTTTTATGCATGTCTCATATACTTGACGCTTTTTCATTGAGAGCATGAATCAAACCCACCTCAGCCTTTCATTGTTACTAGCAATTAGTTTCGTGAATGCACCCACATTTGAGTATATAAAGGATTAAATCCCCTAATTGATTGAGACAAAGCCACGCAACTCAGTGTAGACTTATTCTCGAAAACATCTGCCCACTTTTTGTTCATTGGAATCGCAGTGAAAAGTAAGGTTCCTCGTGAAAGCCTCGCCGTAGATCCCAGTCCAAACAGGGGAGGTTTTTCCCTTTGCTGAAAGCCAGGTATTGATTTGTTGAGCAGCAATGTTTGCTTTAGTAAAAGAAGTGTTGATGTTCAGTACACAAGACAATGAAGCCACGATAGGCAGAGATCGGCTTGGAGTTGACGAGCCATATTTTTACAAGCGGCACCGCTCGCGGCGGTCATTTCTTGAGTGGCATTTGAATGCAGATCTCTCAGTTTCGGGAACTTTGGCAAAGCCTCTCCACAACTTCCGCCCAAAAATACACTCTGAAAACCGCCTGAGAACTCAGCCAAGCTCGATCGAATTTTTGAAGAGCCGTTTTAGAGAAGAGGCAGTTTTTCTTTGCTAGGAAGTCTCTGAAACTATTGAGTTGAAAGGAGACTCAGACTTCCGTTCTTCTAAGTCGGCCGTTCTTCAAACTTATAAAATATTTTAGTGACAAGACCAGGAAGGATTCTTCATTACGCATATTTATTTTTTATTTTCAGAATATTCATTGTACTCCAAAAATATTTTTTATCGCTTAAGTTTGCGTTGTCTATAAGCACGGTGTCTTTAGTTGCACACTGCAGGGCTGCGAAATGATAATTATAACGCACTTTCCTCTCAATTAAACTATATTGTCCACCATTTTTATGCTGCAGTCAGCTCTATAACATTAGTACGGGTAAATAAAGTTAATCTTATAAGGGTCCTTCCCGCCGGATCCGGTGAATGGAATAGGTACCGTAATAAGATAGATTAATTTGGTTTATCTCTCGCATACCTTGGTGACCTCAGGATGGATACTGTTAGTTACCGCAGCTGTAAATAGGCTTTCGTAATTTTATCTTTCGTTTCCGCTCTGCTTCTTTTAGTTATGTTCTTTATTTGCTATCTTTTCTTTTTCTCTCAACCCCTTCTTTCCTAACTTGCTGTTTCTTTGCGCACGGTTTTCTGTGAGGGAACACATTTTATGCAAAGATTTCCCATTTTCTACGTTCCATACTTAATGATCCTGTCTTGAAATTCCCTTTGATGTGGCCGGGGAGTCTTAAACTAACATAATAATAATAAATAGTTCTTACCATCCACGAACACGAGCCATAATTTAGCGAACGTCTCGTATTTCATGGGAATTGCACCTAACTTTTAAAATAATCGAAAATTCAATGGTGTTACAACTATATACTTCGTGTTCCAGGTCAGCGAAGTATATAGTTGTAACACCAGGTCCAGGTCATTTTAAAATTAAGATTATAATGGCGTCTAACAATCTCATAATTATTCATCTAATATGAATAATGATGACGGTTTCGAATATGTACGCGCTGTCCTTAATTTTTGAATTATTTTTTATTAGTATTTTTTGTTGCTAGTTTCCTAGATTCGTGAATAGATGAAACGAGATTTTTTTAAATTTGAGAGGTTATGCGTTTTTTATTTAGAAAAGTTTGTATTAATGTTGAACACAATGATTTTTTTTCACTAAAGCAAAACGTTCATCCTGACAAGTATATGCACATACTATCGTCAGCTATCAAGTTTGTTAACATCAAACTGACGCCGGAGGTTGGCGAACAGGATGGCGGTAGTGCTTCTATAATACAATGCACTACATCATGTGTGTTTATCTACCTTTACAAGGCTACCTGAACATGGTTGGAATTTCGGATATTTTGCCTCATTCACCATTTTCCCTCGTTATTGCGCCAACAAGCTACCATTTCTTTCTCTGCCATGCCAAGCTATCAGAAGGCCCACATTGCAGTTAAGACTTCCAAAGCTTAGCCAAGGACCAAAAGAAACTCGAATGAGTGGCAGTTTAATCAACACAAAATTTAAGATGCACGTCACTAAATTCAGCAAAGATGGTCGGTTATTTATTGGAGCTTTAAACAGATATAACTTAGCAGCTAAGGCATTGGTAGTCGAATAAGGTACCTGAAAAGTTGGGTCTTGATTAGAAGTATCGACGTTGAGAAAAACGACGTAAATACACCGTGATGAGGCAAAAAATAACAAGGGAACGCCATCGCCTCATCTGAGTGAAGAAAGTCAATTCGCTCTTCTCTGAAACAGGAGAGATCATCGAGGCCTCTTTCATAAGCTTACATTTAAAGGTAACATAAGTGCAGTAATGGTCGTGAGCATTGCTGACTACGAGGTAGCTACCACTACGTATTACGCAGAGGCGGGCGCTAAGGAAGCTGATAAGGAATGGATGGTGTGCTCAATTAATCAACTAGTGGCCCGATCAGTAATGATTGCTGAGTCATAAAATTTCCCTAAATTATAAACTTGATCTGTATTTGCAAAATTCATTGCAAAGTAAAAATGCATAGCGATTTACAAGGCGTTATAACGTTATAAACCGTGGTGACACCTTTTTAATTCAAAACCAACGATATTTAACGCTGATAGCGCATTCAAGAGACCTAAAAAAGAGGATAATATTTTTGCTAACAGTGGAAATTGCTTCTATGATTAAAATATTTTAAAACGTTTTTTTTATTTTTATCGCCTTTTGCAAATATAAAAACGTCTAGAACTATCATGACATCGTAGTATAAATTATCTGTAAAGTCTATGCAAATTCCTAACATAACGGCTTTCTCTTTAAATAAACACCTGTATGATGTTTCAAACGAGTCGGAATAACGGCGTACTAGCCCATGATATTACAAATGACATACATGAATTGGCGTCTCTATACCTGAGGTTAATGATCACAGTGTGATCAGATTAAATTATTCACTGCATGGCGATAAGCTTTGATAAGTTTCTTGTTTAATATCACTAGTCTCCAGTTTTGATCGAAGTGGCTCTTGAATCATGTGTACTGAGTGATCGGTACACTTCATGCACCTCATAACAGCAATAATGATCAGAGAAGTATATAATGCAACTGCTTAACTGCACATCGATTGGAACACGAACTCCATGATCGTAAAACCCAGGGATTCAAGTTCTACAGGGTGAGGGCCAATTTGCTTAGTGCTTTGTCGCCCGTTTTATCGTAGCCTGTGTGTAGGGGCAGCCGGGCTGATTTCTGGAAAAAAATTTTAAGTAATCTTTTAGAAAGTTGTCTCATTTTTAAATAATTTTGGACACATCTACATCATTTAGAAAACGTGTTTTCAAGCGAAGGTCTGAATGTGTTATTTCACGCAAGTACCTGCATAACAGGTAGTTGAATTTCGTTTCAACCTGAGTTTGCTAAGTTACCCAAGTTTTTGATTAACCGAACATCTTCCTCATTCGCCTTAGGCAAGCACTTTGAAGTGGAAAATAAACAGCAATCGAAGCAAGGCATTTCTTCAGAGATTCTCAGGACCGAAAGTCGTGGTAAGTTTTGCATCAGGTTTGCTCACGCGAAAACTTTTGACTGCTGCGAGAGGTCAAAGATTTCCCGTTTTGTTTTTACCGGAGAAGATTGAATTTCTAACTTTTATGGAGCTGCACATTTGAGTAGCGACATTGAACGAGAGCAGAGGAGAATTCTAGACGAATTGTGATTTAGCTCTTTTTAACGTTTTCATATTGGAGCTGTAAATGTTTCCTCTTTCATTACTAGCATTACTGAATGCAAACTTTTTCTGAATAATGTTTTTTGAATGCTGCTGCCACGATGTTTTTTGAAAAGCGATTCTGGATTTTCCCTTGTCAACGTGGGAGAGTTGTAGCTCGCCAAAGATAGGTATGGATGAAACCTAAGCATTAGATTGAATAGATCATTCTAAATTGATTTTACTTTGTATTATACAAAAATAATGACGGAGCTGGTCTGCGAAACGTTCTGAATTTTTAAATTTTTATAAAAAATGACTAATTTTACTACCATTTTCTTCATTTTTAAATTTTTAGCGAATCTTTTAGCGTAACCTTTTTAGCGTAAAGCGAACATCTGTGTAAACCTAAGCATGTGAGAAATTGTTCAATTTCAATTCATATGCACATCCGAGTTATTGAAGCTAATTTTTCATATTTTCGCCTAACCATCGTTAGCACGATGCGTAACATTGACTATTCGTGATAGATGATAAAAACTTTCCAGTGACTTGACTTATTCTTTTCATACTGACGATACTTCACGGCCAAACTGGTCTCAGGTCAGTGCTTCAATTTCAGTGTAAAACGAGCCGTTTTCGAGAAATGCAATTAGCATGATAATATTCTCAGATGGATGGAAAAATAGGGTAATGACTGTCTATGTATTCTATCACTAAAGCCATTTAACTGCAATTCCTATCTAATTCTCGTAAAGTTCATGCCGCATAATTTCGGATGCGCTTTTTAAGTTTACCAGACAGCTTTGTTGTTGATTTCTTCTTCTTTTCATTCCTCTACTGATTGCGTTTACGGATCGTTCAAGGCTAGAACAAACGTTTTGAAAACACTATAAGCAAAAATAGGCATCCAGTTGCATGAATACGAGGTGGAATTCCCATGCTGGGGAAATTTCATGTATATCTCAGGGTAAAGAAAACTTGTTCCTTAAATTCTTTAAAAAGTTGGTTTGTAACAAAATGATCATCTACTTACACTGTGAAAATACATTTTAGTACATTGGATGATAGGAATTAATTGAAGAAATAAACGAAATATTTTTAAGTCAAAATTGCAGCATGCTCCTTCCTTCTATTTTTATCCCCCAGGATCGAGGCGAAAATAATGTTTGCATCTGAACCGGTCAGTTGTTTGCATTTATAAAATAGAAAGGATGATTTTTTTCCAAAATAATTCTTAATAGAGTTTTGCTGTATTCAAGAGTTGTGCTTTTATCTCTCTTTTTAATGATTATGTCCAGTTTCTAAAAAAACTGTGTGGTTTCTGAGAGTTAAATCGTCAATTCCAATTTTAATGAAGTCAAGCAATTCGAACAATTTAAAAAAAACTCATTTTTCACAAGCGATCCATCGGTACAATCAAAATTTAGTTCAGTTCATTAAAGCACCTACGTAGTTTCTTTCATCGCATTCCCAGATTTTCTACACTGAAGTAAATTTTATGACGAGGTTACATGCCTAGCTGATTTTGCCCCCAGGCTGCCAGCAAGGAACGACCGGAGCCGAGCAAACAGCCTGTATTTGCTACAAGTGTTGGCCACAGCTGTGCTGCGGCGGCTGCATGTCCCCGCCCTCATTCCAGCCAAGCCGCAGAGCTCCAGTGTTTGACGGAGTAGAGGGTGGTGTGTTGTGTTATTTTCCAGAGAGCCGTTCTGGGTCTCTTTAAACCGTACCGAGTTCAGCATTTATGTCGAAAGTGTTTGGGCTCTCATGAAAATACTGCTTATGTAGCCGTTTTGGAGGTAATGTGGAGGTAATGGTTCAATTTACTTGTTACGATGTTCGTCTGTTCGTGAATGAACTTGAAATGATTGCTGAAGCATGAATTTCGTTACGTGCCACAAGCAGAAAAAATCGTCCATGAGCTCTCTTAAAACGAATAGTAACGAAGTTTGTAGTAGTTCCCTATTCACACTACTCATGTCAGCGAAGTTGTGAATCAGAACTGGATTTAAGGTAGTTACTTTGCTCACTTTTGAGACTGACAGCCATAAAGTCATTGCATAACAGCCTGACCTTCGCAACAGTGACTAATGCAGTTCTCCTTGCGAGTGTTCCTATGACACTAAAGCAATAAAATTGTCCAGCTATTATAAATTTCTCCAATGGTGTACCGTGATGTTGAAACATTTTTGGGTTAAATGAATTTTCTACCGTTTCTTCAATCTCAACGGCAGGTAAGAAACGGCACTATGGGAAAATTATTTTTTTCCTGTACTTCTTGGAGACTCCATTTGCAGCTATACTATCTTGAATAAATGATTAGAAAGAGTGAAATTTGAGTAGTTCAATTTTTCTTTTCGAAATGCGAGAGGCAACAATAAGTGCAGTGCCAAAATAGACTTGAGTTTCGAATGATTCGTTTTAAGAATACCATTTTCGCTCAAAATTGAAACAGGGTCCTCATTAAGTTCATTCTATGATCCTATTTGAGTGCATATGATCTTTTCAGTTTTCGACAACCTAGCTCTGTTTTCCAGGAACTATTCTTTTCGATGAAGGATTAAGATGCATGCGTATTGGCCTTAATATTATTCAAATTCAACAGCCTCGTAAAATTTTAATTTCAGATGAACAGATTTTCTTAATCATACTATGTAAGACCAACTGTTGATATCAACTTCAAAGGAAAATAAAACTATGCATTGGAGAATAAATTTATTTTTCACGTTCATTGTAAAGGATAACAAGCAAGCTGGCCACAGACCATTTGTTACACGCTAATGATGTCTTTAATGATGAAATAATAACATTATAATATGTTATCGCTGATATTTAATGATTCGTCACAAACAACGTATCATTCAACAACCAATATATCTGCTGATGAAAATTCGATCCGATACATTTTTAAGAATGTATCTTACATAATTTAATTGCCTAATGCTTAAATTGACTTGGTTTTCTCTATGAAAAAGAAGAATCATGTATCAGCAAAAACTCGGCAATACTTTTTTTGAAAAAACATAGCACAAAGACACCGCAAACAAATAGAAAACACACGAAAATTATTTTGCATGCTTGTTTATGTGCTCTGTTGAAAATGGCAGGAAGCATCATTATTTTTACATGTCTCAAATGTTTGCAAGGTTTTCATAGTAGTTTTCTCAGCAAAAACTTATTTTGCGTCGCTTTTTTGTGCATTCTAGTTGAGGTATTTCATATTTCTAGAAAATTTGCGTTATTTATTAAATTTTATGCATCCCATTGCTCGATCTAAATAAGATGTAAGCATAACACACTTATGGTAAGGTTTTTTAGGAACATTTTTTATAATTTCACAGTTTCAGTACAGCTTCTCAGAAAATTTATTAGTCATTCTTTTAATACAAAATATTTCACCAGAAAGAGACCTGAGGTTCTTGAACAAATGACTTGCATCTCCAAGTCATAGCTGGCTTTACATCTATCTGTTATTTCAAGTTTTGAAATGAAATATGAAATTGTGACACCTGAAGATCTTCGATTATAGTGATTCATGGCTAGGTTGTAGATAGTAGGAGGGATACAGGACATGACAAAGACAGGAAAGAGGGTAGTTTAGCATAATGGTTTGTTTAGCATTAAATTTGTTTGCGATGCCACTGAGAGTTAGGCAGTCAACCTCATCGATTGTGCACCGCAGTTTCATGAGTCAAGAAAAGCAGGAGGCTACGTCCACCATGCTCTGCTTCCAACGCGTGGAAACAGTAGTGTGGGTGCTGTGATGTAGTCTGGGGCAGAAACCCCCTGATGTTGACAAGGTGTCCTGTTCAGTGAACTCGGGGTGGTGACTACGCCGGCTTCATTGAGGGTTCAGGCTCTCGAAGGCGAGCGTTGGCACGAGGTGCGTAGACGAGCCGTTATGCAGACTGAGCAGAAGACGTGAGATCAGTGAGAGCCGTTGGTTCCAGCTATGCAAGATGAGAGCTTACTCAATTCCCTAGAGGTGAGCAAGCAGTTGACATCGTCCTTGTGCGATGGAGAAGTGCAATTGCTATGCCCGTGGTTAAGGTTATTGAATTGGGCTGCAGACGGGATACAGAGAAAGAAATCAGAGCGTCATTTTGTCGCTGCAACGAATGGTATAACGAATCTCCATGCGCCAGAATTTTGCTTTTAAAATGGTCGCTGAGATGCATACACCTGGTATCTTAGATACAGCGATTAGTCCAACTGGAATGCTGACTAGATACGTCGCATTCCTACTGGTAACTAGCACTGAAGTCGTTGTTCAGAGTCACTACTTGGGAAGTACCGTGCTAGAATCTAGCATTGATTGTTTGATATATGGTATTTGTACGGTTCGTGGAGCTCGCACTCGAGTTGTGATGCGGAATCATTACACTACTATTCATCTAGAACCCCGGGCTAAATAATTCTCCTATCTCACTTGAAGGAAATGTTTCGCAGGCACCTTACAAGCCTTATCAAAATTTTGATACATGACATTTTCCAAAACGATTTTGATTTCTCGCATTTCATTTAGATATTTCGTAGGGGTATTATCTATAATAAACTTCTTTTAATGTATCAATTATTGCTTCAAGCTAATTTGTCAGCACTCAAGTTCTACCTGTACTCACAGTCTACAAATAACCTCTGTGTTACCTTCATTGAAGTATATTTATGTGGTACAAAACATATATCGTAATGTTAAACATAATTTAGTTTTCCGTAGATCGATTCAATGTAACGGGTAACCCAAAACAGGGAATTAGTTTTAGCTTGTAGTTAGTAACTTTTCAAGCTTAACAGTTATAATTAGAAAAAATTGCTCGAGAATACTACGTAAAAATGTTTTTTTCCAGTGTAGCTCGAGCACGCTAGTGCATGTCGCTTTGTAAAGACTGGTACATGGGTATTCTTGACCTGCATCACTTTACGAAGTCGTGAGAAATTTTAAATGAGTGCTGCGAAATCCCCGCAATTACTCAGATCTCATGACAAGATAATGTTCAGAGCATGTAGATAAAAAGGGATTTCAAACATGTATTTTGGCATTTAGGGCGTCTTAATACGTTCTTATTAAATTACAAACAATGATTCACTTCATTTGAAAGTGCAACAAAATTCAATGAGAAAATCTTTTTACCATCTGTTGAGCAAGCTATTAATCGCGGGTGATCCGCTGTTACAATCGTGGTAAATCATTAAAGATTTATCCGTTACTTATACATACGAAGTCAGCTCGTATTTCTCATCATGTTAAACTTTTGTAATAGTATGGGCTGATGTATGTAGAGCTCGGTTTAAGCTGAAAGATATCAAATAAGAACAGTACCTAAAAGTAAAAGGTAAACCTGTGAGAACTACACCCCCTTAGCAGCTTAATTCGTTTCTTTCGAATAATTTAATAGTTAAATTCAATAGGTCAATGGAAAACTTCTGTGAATCCTAAGTCAACTTCATCAACGTAAAAAATACAATTAAAGACGTGAATGACCATATGATGAAATTCGCCGCCTAAATTCTCTTCCTCAGCTCATCGACGATACCACATCAGTCGCATCAAAGCGATGAATATCGTAATTTCTCCCGGATCACGCCAGATTAAAAATTAAATGAAATTTCACAATACAGTGAAAAATATCATAGTTTATTTGCCATAAAAAATGAACAAAAACTCAAAATCAGTTTCAAGTAGAGAACTGTACAATCCAGCAATGAGGGTTCGTGAAACGGGTCAGGTTTTCTACTTTAACCGGGGAAAAATGGTGACGTTTATCGTACGTAGTCTCCCCGAACAAAATTGGTCACCGTTTGTTTTTCGAGTCCCAGTTATGTACAACGTTCATCAATCAATCGGTATTTAAAGCTGTGACGGAAGATGAGGGTAATTGAATATACTAGACTAGCATCAGTCTTCATATAACCTATAAAGTATTCATACCGTTTATAGAATCATTAACAGACATCTGCTGTGTTGACGCCCCTTTAAAGATAAATATTTAAAATTAGCTGACACTATGAATCACAATTACAGAAATTAAATCGACATTACTACATGCTAGCAGGTAGATGTTTGCCCAGTCTCAAATGCAAAGGGTGTATTTTGCTCATCCTCTGATGACAATTTGCTCTTTGGTGCTTGTATTCATTGCGCTGCTCGTGAACTGTACAGCTTTATTGGCAACTGACAGCTTGTCAGCTGGATCCACGATGTTCACGCTTTATTTTTGAAAAATTATTCATTGCCAATTCATTTTATTGATTCATAACCAATCATTTCTGCTCATGTTTTGCACGTAAAAATCTTAAAATAAAACTTTTAAGCCGTTCATTCCAAAAGATATTTCTATATTTCGATAAAACACCTCACAGTTTGCTATGAGATCCAAACAATTAAAACACCGATTTTTCAAGGGTGTGGCTCTCTGAGTTAATGTTGTGTACTCAAGGGGTTCTTTAGTAGAAATTAATGAATACCTCTGAACTATGCCATAATTTTAGGGTTTACAATTACCGTCTACATTTGGGCACCAAACAGAAGACGACCGAAAACTCATTTTCATTTCTTACTTTTCGACGCATTTTGCCAAAGCTTTTTAAAGTGTTTGTGTTAGGTTGAGTTAATTTTAGCCATTTCATCAAAAACATAATTCTCTTCGTAGGGTATGATGCTGTTAACAATTCAGAATTAAAGCCTATGTTGATGTCGGGGCTAAGTTTGGAGTTTATTTAGGTCAAAAAATGTATTGTTTGACGCTATGATTCCATCCAATACATTAAAAAGCGATTGAACAGTCTTTGAAAAAAGTTTAAAAATAAGTTTGATAATTGTTTCACCCTAAGGAACATAGTGTTTTTCATTTTCTGACTTAAATACACGTGCAATATATGTGCTGCAAAAAACAAGGAATTCATGGTCTTGGTGTGGATTGTATAGTATTGGAAGAACTGTCCCCACATTGATGCAGATGCCTGTTTTTAGGAATTCAAATTACTGTCATTTTAGTGAAGGCTTC
This sequence comes from Platorchestia sp. MABIK, assembly GCA_014220935.1. Classification (NCBI taxonomy): domain Eukaryota; kingdom Metazoa; phylum Arthropoda; class Malacostraca; order Amphipoda; family Talitridae; genus Platorchestia; species Platorchestia sp. MABIK. Next base: position 39,727 of record JACJUY010003092.1, on the reverse strand, counting down.
GCTCTTTATCAGAGAAAAACTATGCTATGAAACCACTCTAATGAGTTGGATGGCTTGTATTGCTAATTAATTCACCTTAGTCTCTTATTCCAGGCATAAAAACCATCTCTACGCGATATTCGACGCAAAATCGTAGGAGAGTTTTATAAGCCGTTCAGTGGGTCACTTTAGATTTAATAAACAACGTAACCTAAGACCTGAATATTTGTTCATGCAAATTTACAAATGACATCCCCTCAATCACAAGTAATTGTTTCAGATTTTATTTACAACCAATGTAAGCTCACACAAGCAGATGTTTTACATTACCTCACACACATGAATAACAACCTTGAATAAAAGCAAGTGTTTCTTCTTACATTTAAGAATAAACGTCATCTTTTATACCCGACCATGTGAAGCCAGGACAAGCAAGCTGTAATTGTACTGTTCACTACAAAGAGGCGGCAGATAGACACAACTGGTGACGTCAGGGTGGAACGGAGGCTGCCAGAACGGCCACCTAACATATGGCAGGCCTGGAACAGTGATGACTAATGCAGGTGTGCTCTCATTAGTGGGAGCCTGGGTGGTATTCTTGCTTGGTGGAAGAAAATATACGAAACTGAGCAGGGGGCGGTGACGTCTCTATCTGCACTCGAAGTTGTTCTGATAAGACTCAGTTGTTAGTTTGCTGAAACGAATGTTGCAGCTCGAGTCGTTGTTGAGGCAACAAGGCTTAGAAAAGCTTTCTGATATGGTTTGAAATAACTTGGGTTATAACTTGGTTCTTCACAAACTAAACAGCGTTTTCTAATCCTTTTCAGTGAATCGTCGAATGTGCATCTAAAATTGTGTACAATACCTCATACATTTTACACGGCAGTATTTGCACATTGGTTCCTATGCTTAAGTGATTATGATTTACAGTATTTTGATTTTATTTCCTATTAAAAATCCAGCTGTTTTTACGCCGTTTCTAGGCCAAGGTAGACTATACTGATGGTGATTATCAGGGGAGGAAAGAAGCTTTTTTTGATCGTCAAATAAATTTTAGTGTATTCCTTGGAGAATTTACATTTTTCCTGATTCCTTTGCCATTAATTAAGTGAACTGCTGTAACTATACCTAACCAAAGAGATACAAGTAAAATGCAAGCCTTTCATCATCTTTTATGTCGAAAAAAAGCTATTGGTGATAAGTAGAGTATTCATTTGCTGAAGCCTGCCGCGAGGTGTTAGAATGATAATCTTCACTGAACTCAGACTAAAAATGCTGAGCTTCGAGCTTTTGTGTATTATTGCAAACTGAGAACAAGATAAAAACGGCTTTAAGCTACACTCCCAATCATCGCAAGATTCGGATTTTAGAGGAAACGTACCCAATCGTTCGTTAAAAAACAAATTACATTTGTGGTAAAATAACTTGTTTCATTGTTAAATGAACCCGTCGTAAACTAAAAATGAATGAGGTACTCGCAATGGAATCGGGGTAGATTGGTTAAAACAACTGCTCCAAATTTTAGTGCGACAGGCAGTATCCGACGGACAATGCGTCCACATTCACAATCGCTGCTGTTCTTCAGTGTCCTGCGATGGCTTTGATTGATACTTCGTGATGGAAAATGAAATATCATTGATAATAGAATTTAGCTGAAAACTAAATCTGAATACCGATAGAATGCCTGTAGATGTGCTCAGTTATTGAAGAAATTCGGTAATATCGATACTTCTCTGTAAAGCATTCATTTCATAATTGAAATGGGGAAACTTAGTTGCTAGCTGTAAAAACTTGGTCGGTCATATACAGTACTCTGCATTTTTCAGCACTCACGCAGTTTCATATTTTAATTGACAACATTGATCATTGACTTTGTCGTAAATCATCCTTACAAGGAGGTGTCAGGAACTAATCATGGGAAAATGAGCTTACTTGCTGAGTGGTATTTCGGAGCGATTTTCTCCGCGACCAGAGCTCGCATCATGGGGCTGATTACCCGTGTCTGAGTACGCTCCTGGTCTTCTTACGCCAATTTGATCTTAAAAACATCAATGTCATCAGCATTTCATAACCATTTGAAAAGTAAGTTGGTTGCACACACCTAGAAATTAAAATTTAGAAATGCTAACATAAATGATACGACGTACGAATTATATATATCGTCTAGCACAACATTTATAGCCAATAAGCAATATGTATGTCTCTTTCACGAGGATATAATATGATAACATTTCAGGAAGTTTTACATTTTTTCAAGTTCATCGCTGGTTTTGGCAGAAATGTATGGAATTTTGTCGCCATTTAAGCGTGTGTTTTTTTACTTGCTTTATTGCTTCTTTTTGAAATATCCAGAGGAGCACATGGAAGTGTTCATTTATCAGGATAATTATGAATCAACTACTGGTACCCCTTTTGATTTAAAGCAATTTTACGATTTTGAAATAAGTTTTAACATAACGCCCATTATGGAGTTCAAAACTTGAGTAAGTATTGTAATAATCTGCAGTACCTCAGTGTCTAGGTTGGTGAAGTGTGAGGAGTGTACATGCGCAATTCAACTCATCAACCTAGGCATTTAAGTCCTCAAGATTTTGAAACACATGTTACAAACTCTTTAAGGTACACAATGCTAAAACCCAGTTCGATAGTGTCAGAGGTAGACTGTAGCGCTCTACCAGTAGCGGCTGCTTCATTTTCAGTAGCAGTAGCGGCGCTGCATTTTCAGTAGCAGGAGCGGCGCTACATTTTCAGTAGCAGTAGCGGCGCTACATTTTCAGTAGCAGTAGCGGCGTTACATTTTCAGTAGCAGTAGCGGCGCTACATTTTCAGTAGCAGTACCGGCGCTACATTTTTAGTAGCAGTAGCGGCCGCAACATTTCAAGTAATGTAGAAGAAGCGTTAGCGTCTGCTACATATTTGAGTAGCGATACGAGATTCTGCCGCTACAAAGCTACCGCTACATTTACAATGTAGTCATTTAGATTATAGAATAAAACTGTATTAGGGATTTCGGTGTAGTTCTGTTAACTTGTTACCAGTGTATAATCGCATAGGCTGTTGCCTGCCTTCTCACAGTCTGATTAAACCTCTAAGATCTTCCTGCCAGGCTGCCACAGATCATTTACTGGAGAAGATATCCCCATATGGCTTTCAGCTAGGAGGATACTGACATCACATAGAGCTTTTTTGTGCTCTACAATATGCCAATCCCTTCTTGTGCTGCTGTGGAGAGGATGTTTTCCTAAGCAAAAGAAGTCCTGAAACCAAAGCAAGACAGCTTGTCAGATTAATCATTTTGAAATGCTCGTATTTTTAAATGCAAAGGTTTAGTAATTAAATGCAAATATTATCCTTGTAGTTTGCATGAGACCACTCTGATATCGACCTCATTTGCCGTCTAACTTGATATTAGAATGGATATGGTTGAGTCTCAGTTTTTTAATTTTTTTCATTTGTGTAAGTTGATAATTTTACTTCTTGGTTAACTGAAGTAGACATTCACGTATGGATGGTGAGGTATAAAGCTAATTAAATAGCTGTAGCACTTATTTATCTAACCCGTAGCAATTAGGTTAGGGTAATTTCAATAAAGTTTCGTTGATATGTTTTTAAAATTTCTTATTATCATGAAATGTTTATGAGTTGCTAGCAATAGTAAAAAAAAACCTTTAGAGTTTTTCAATGATTTTTACTTGAGTAGTGCCTAATATCTTGGCACCACATTTTACTGTAGCGGTAGGTGAATGGTGAATTGCAGCCATTCATTTGTGATAGGGAAAATTTTGAAAACCGGGGAAGACATTTCTTTGAGACCTACGTTGAACACGTTAGTCAACTGCTAAATACTCTTCCCCAGTTTGGCTTCACCAATTCCTTCCAAGAATGAAGCGGATAGTGAAACCAAAGCGGTGGAAAAGTATATCGCTGCTGACTAGCATGTAAAACGTCGGTGACCCGAATGGCTCTCTCACAAAAATTAGTGAAAAACACTGCCATAGTACAATAGTATATGATGGCAGATTAGTACGGTCTTCCCTTCGCTAAGCCCATGTCTCCCTGTAAAAGAGTTTTCATTTGGCTTTACTTCTTTAACGCATGTAGTCATTCAGCCCACGATCGCTACAGGATATTTATAATCAAAACTCTGTATCGTATATACCGCGTTAATTAATATTTACCGCATGATATTATTCTTCATCATCGCTCCGCTCTATAGCACATAAACTCTTTTTCTTAATTTTGTAAAGTAATAATTATAATAGCTCCTTGCTAAAGAAGTTGCTTATTTTACCATCAGCTGTTTTTCCTTTTTCTTTGTTGTAAAAAGAAAAGGATGTGTCATCGACTTCTCGGATAAAATACAAAACTGCAAGATGCAGTTCATAACACTAACTGTTAAATAAATTCTTTTAGCAAAACCTAAATAATATTCCTATTTTATTCAATTGGAATTAAAAGGAATGCGATAACATTTAAATTGCTTTAAGTTGTAAGCCATCTACACGATGTTCAGAAATTTCAATCACAACTAGTTGATGCTATGAATCTCGTTATGATTTCTGTTTGAAAACAGTACTGATAGGTACAACAGAAAATGAATGCCATGATTTTATTTTTACAGATTAGTTGCATCAGAATGAATAATGAGCCTATGATAGTGTACGAACATGTAGGTTTGCATTTGGTCAGATTTTTAAGTTTAAATATAACTATTAAGAAAAATATTCAAACATGCTCTCGGTTAATTTGAGTGATGTAAAAGGGACACGCACGTGAAACTAAAGTTCAGAAACTACTTGAAATTCAAAGCCACTTGAACTCAGAAACTAACAATTTTCTTGGGTTCTAGAGACGAATTACGTGGCAAAATTTCAAGTCTGAATGAAGTGCAGTGCTCTGGAAAATATTATACCTACTATTGCTACAAGTGAAAACTTTAAAAAGTGAAAAACTTCTAAAGACAAGTTTTTAGTTACAGTTGAAGATTCAAGCCTTGTAAGTGCACGTTTGGATTCCAATTTTTATTTCGTGAAGAACCCTGTAATTTCGTGAATGCAGAGAAAACAAAAGATTCAGAGTCTTATGTCCATTTGGAACGTATTTGCTATTTCGGCATTGGATATCAGTAGAAAAGCACCGAAGTAAATCTCAGGAATAGGGAAGATGGGAAGCTGCCTGTGCTGCTGGCAGTGGTGTCAGCAGCCGAGGCCTCTGTCAGCCACCGAACTGCTGGTGGCCGCCTCCTTCAACACCGCCGTCAGGAGAATATCGAGGTGAGCTCACGTCGAGATTAATGCGGTTGCTCTAGCGAAGGTTGGGTTTAAAGGTAGGTCACGTGGAGGCTTATAAAGTTGAGGTAGAGATTCATGAAGTTGACGTAGAGCTCCATATCGAGGCGAGCCCACGTCTAGAATAATGCGGTAGCTTAAGCGATGGTTGGTTTTAAAAATAGGTGATGTGGAGATTTATGATATAATGCTGAAGTTGAAATTTGTGAGGTTGACGTAGAGCTCCATATCGGGAGGAGCTGACGCAGAGAATAATGTCTAGTTCAACTGACGTGGATATTATTATCGAGGTGAACTAACGTGGAGAAAAATTGAATTAACGGAAAGGTTGATGTAGGAGTTGTATGAATTGGAGGTTAATAAAGCCGTCGTGGAGGTTATTATTGAGGTAAGCTGATGCAAAAATTGAATCGGAAAGAAACTAGCCTGTTCGAGTCAGCACAACCCGGGAAGGTTAAAAAATCAAAGTCAAAACGTCTGTCTGATAGTGGGGTAAACATCGAAGAATGCTAGATTTTCAACTATATACTGACACACGTTGAATAACAGTAAATCGACCAAGACGATAGTTGAGATTGAAGTCAACGTTCATTCATTTTGTATTGTTCTTGATTCAGCTGACGGGATTACCACTGCAAAAGATCGTGGAGATGGTTTTATTATTTACATTATCTGCACCGATACAAGGATTTATACCTAAGTTACTTGCTGAAAAGAAATTAATATGGATCATTTGATACTATGATTTATCTCGAAGGAATCTTATACGAAGAAGAATTAATACACAGGGCATGAATGAGTATTGGTTAAGCTGACTACAACGATCATGTTGTGGTTGTAACAAACAAAAACTGATATTGCGTGAGTTGAAACAGCAATGTACGTACGTGATAGCAATAAAAACAAAACAAAACTGTGGGGGATCAAGACGAACGTACTGCGATAAATGAAATAGATTGATTTCTGGGAAATCTCACTTTTAGGATAAAAAGGAAAACCAACGTGGCTAAGAATATCATGATAAGAAACGAACGTTTCGGATTATAAAAAAAACATCTTCAGTGTTCAGTAAAACGTGGTAAAGGGACTGTGAATTTTCACAGTCCCTTTACCTCATTTTACTGAACACTGAAGATGGATTTTTTTATAATCCGAAACGTTTGTTTTTTATCATGATATTCTTAGCCACGTTGGTTTTCCTTTATATCCTGAACGTACTGCGATAACGACGAACATGAATAAATTTCGAATTAACTTACTACACGGTACATTTTTTGATTAAAACGAACAAGGGAGAGTATGTAGAGAGCTAATATGAGCATCAATTTTGTGGTGGGCTGGATGAGTCACATACGACGAGCTCAATGAGTGATATCGAAGCAGGCAGGTTTGTCGGCCTGATATATTGATGTGATCTTACAGCTGTTGGTTTGGGAATGAGCGACAGCGATTGTATAGATGAATTGTTATAGCCCCCAGAGTTACTTTCTGTAGATCAGAGGAGTTATGAAATCTTGAAACAAGTATTCAAACCACCTGTAAATAAGAGTTTACGCCAGTACTAAAATGTAAGTCTTCAGAATTAAAACAGTTTCGAAGAAAAATAATGCATTTTAATCCTACTCAGGAGGACCTGCACGGTACGGTGAGACATTCAGAAAACAGTGAGTTTGAGTCTGAAAGAAAAATGGAGTGCAGCAACTGCGTGAATCTCTTACACCTACGTCATCAACCTATTTGCGGTTGGTTGGGACATCTGTGGCCTGCAGTTATTAACACTGTCTGAATGCACCGTACTTGAGTTTTGCTTTCATAGCAGGCGTAAGGGAAGGAATATAATTTATATAACGTAGGCAACGAGAAATGTATTTCAATTTCGTAAACGGGCTTCACTATAATCTTTAAATTTTTGAATGAGTTTCAGTAAAATCTTTCAATTTCTGGAATGGGTTCCACTAAAATATTGCATAAACTTCAAATAATACTAGCTAATTAAAGGTTACCAATATACCCGATCTGATTGCTTGAAAATATACTTATTTTTAGTTAATTTTGGGGAACATTTTCACTGTCTAGACGGATTACGCAAAAAAATCAGTTAAAAAGTGCCTCATGTAATCAAAATGACCTGTGTTTCGTGCGTGTATAGTTTCTTCGTTTTATATATATATATCTCAAGTATCATTTGACATAATTTTTTTACCTTTAAACGCACAAGTTCCTGTTCTAACGCACATTTCTTATGACCTACAGTATGTCAAAAATCCGACATGAAATGCTGCAATATCTACCACCGCAGTTATGTCTACTGTACCTTCCTCGTAAGATTGAATTGCAGCCTGAAAAATTCTCGTTGTTCGTAAAGCTTCTAAAAATTGTTTTAACTGTCCCAAATAATTATAGTGACAAGCCTTTTCTCTCGTTCAGAGTAAACTCAGACGATTCTCTCGATGCGGAGAACTACAACACATTCATCGCTCCTCCACCGACGGGTCCATGCCCCACACTGTCAAAGCCTTACTACTCGTCTGAGCGTCTCGTGTGGCAGAAAGATGAGAAGAGCAGCTCAGAGATGATGGCGTTAGTGAAGCCACTGCAGAGACACCAGGAGCAAGTTAAAATCAACACCCGCTTCAGTGAGCGGGACACCCTCCAGATGGACAACCATGAAGGTCAAGATGCGTATCACTCCAGCGGTGAGAATGTCTGATTTTGTGACTGTTTAGAGCAGCTTGTCATCATCTTACAACCGATCGAAAAGTGCTGACGATCGTTTTCTAGAAAACTATTCTTTTCGGGATCCTTTACCGTGGAAAGCTGATAATTCAATACACTTTTTTATCTGCTCGTATGAGACGTTTTTGAAGCATTTCATACTCAAGAAAGAATTTCTTCAAGGTCTTACGATTCTTTTTCATTGGATATTTGTTCCATCGCAACCTTTACTCAATGAACTTGTATTTTAAGGCTATAACAATTTTGATAGACGGGAAACATTATTCCTATTTATCGACGTCATGCAATGTGTACAACATGATCGACATATCCTTTAAAACACTAACCATTTTTCAGATGAGTATCATAACCAAGGCTTAATTTATCATTCCGATGATGATGATGATGATGCTGAAGATGAATCGAGTGGTGTTACAGAGACTATCATCCCTCTAGACAATATCGACGACGACGACTACACAGACAACAACTGCCGGGAAGGCAGAACTCCAGAAGATCCATTCGATGAGTGTTTCGGATCGATCGTTGTCAGCGCGAGGAGGATTAGCGAAAAACTGTGAGTCAGTCATGAGGTTTCCTATGAAACATCCATGGTTCTCACTTTATAACATCTATTGAAAGAGAACTATTTTAGGCCATTGAAAGACGTCATTCTTTTCTCAGGTATAGAAATATCTATTGTCGAATATTTATCGCAGGAGAACTATTTTAGGCGTTTGGCAAGATATCATTCTTCCTTCCGATATAGGAATGTTGATTCTCGTCACATCTACTGAAAGAGAACTATTTTCAGCGTTTGGGAGGATATAAAATGCATTCCAAATACAAAGACATTTATTAATCAAGTAAAAATTTAATGAAGAAAAATGAACTCAAAGTCGAATGATGCTCATTTGAGTAGTCCACCGAATAACTCGATCGTTGTGTGCGAAAAGTCAATTATTTCACATCTCTTCTGGGTCGTTCTAAACAAACTTGTGTAGAATCAATTTAAAATATTTCTCAACTTCACACTATCTAGAGGAAGCTCGCTTTCTTCTTCCATATTCGTAAATTTTTGGAATGGCTGACAGCTGCAGCGTACCCGAAAAGAATGTCTACCTTTTCCTCTTTGAACGCTAATTTTTTAAGTACGTCTAAATTTGGCGAAGACAACACCGTTATGAGCTCAGAACTATATATTTTATTCGTAACAGCTTTATTTATTTTCGGGTCAAATATTATTACTTGAATACATGTGTTCTTAAAATTTACCTCTATTCAACTTGGTTCGTGTAAAAATGTGGGCACAAATTCTAATGACAGACGGATTTTGCAAATGTTCCGGATTGTTTTAACGTAAAAAATCTACACAAAAAATTGGATGCCAACCCGGACATTATTGTTTAATTTGTACTTTAACTTTGTATTTTGCAGAGAAAAACAACCTTGAACCTCAAAGTCTCACGAAGGAACTGAAAATATTGTCGAAAAGTGAAGAAATTTCTTCTGAAAAAACAGATAGTAACCAAAATTACGAATGTAAAGCGCACGACCAGCGATATTTTAGTGAATGAATTTCAGAAACTTTAATCTTTTAGAAATATCCAGTTTAACATTATTTCTCAAGTGTGTTTTCGAAAAAATAAAACATTATTCGATTCGTTCCACTTCTCAGTGAAAGCTGCACTGCAGATTAGACACTGTATTTAATTTCTAGATGGTTCTGCGATTTCGCAGAACAAATGTGATGTCTACAGCTGCACTATCAAAGCGTTCATCGCCCGGCTCTAGCAGATTGGCAGATTGAAACTGGAGAAAGATTCGTTCACCGATTGCAAAAACTTTGGTTCTTCCAAAGAGCTCACCAGAGTGCGCTGCTTGTAGTGCTGGAGTGGACGAAACAGCAAACAGAGCTTAATTACTATAGTGGAATTAGATTCATATTTGTATTAGACGTGTTGTACACTAGATCGCTTACTGCGTTAACACGTGCAAAAAATGTTTTTAGTATATAATCAGAATGGATTAAGCGATGTAGTTTACAACATGGGGATGAACATGTCGTAAAGAATTCAACCTCAAGCTTGTGAGATCCTGTTTTGTTTGCGGATGAGTTTCTGTGAAAGTTTTGAAGGAGATTCCGTCAGGTCTTAAAGTTTATGATTTTTTCCAGACGTTGTCTGGAACCAGTGGCAATGTGAGTCTCACAAATCATAAGTTGAGTTTTGATTCCATTGCGGATAGATGAGTTGATTTCTTCCTAGTTTCGTTTATTACGGTATAGCATATTTAACGTTTTTATCAGGAACTAAACATTGTGTTTGTAGGCGAGCAAACTAGTGAATAAATAAATTACTTAATAGACGAACAACGTCTAATTTAAATCTTGCGCAATAACACAATTTCAAGGATTCAGCCTAAGATCATATTGAGAGTCCACTAAGTCACTCTTCATTGCATCTTATTTTATTTCTACGTTTGCATATACTAGAAAATCCTCCTAGTTGCCATTCTAAGAGTGACCTCACGGACAAATTAGTTTAGGAGAAATGGCTCTAACATTTCACCCTCCTCCTTCCGATCTAGCTATTTTACGTCTTTCGATCCTCATGTCCGGGTGACTTCTGTCTTTTTCGCGTGACCGTATTGCCGTATCTCTTCCTCCTGCGTGAGTTACTTCAGTTCTATTCTCTGGATTTGTTACTTCGATCGGACTTGCTCGCTTTTTCACGCCGTAGAACGAGGGGGGTGAGATTGGCCTTCGTCTGATCAGAATTTTAAAACTTTGCTCATTTTCAACTATATTTCAGCCTAATTAGGAAGTATTGGCTGGTATAAAAATCTAGAAGCCCTGTTCTGTACAATTACAGTTTGTCACCAGCACTTGTTCGCGCTTGTACGCTGAAAATTTGCTTCAAAGCAGCCACCGACTAGAACTCTGACTCTCTAAAATTAATTCAACTTCGTTTTTTTTTTGCAGAGCGAACATCTTGTTGACTAAGTTACTCGGGGTGCCGTGAAATGAATTAAAATTTAATTCCTTTTGCAGAACGAGCATCTTGTTGACTCAGCTTACTTAGGGCGCCGTGAAACGAATTAAAATTCGGTTCCTTTTGCAGCGCAAGCATCCTGTTGACTCAGCTACGCGGTGTGCCGTGGGTCGGCGCAAACGACGGCCTCTCCGTGGAGGTCAAAGTCATAGGCTCCCCCTACAAAGCCCAGTGGCTCTTCCTCCCTAACGCACGGGGAGCCGAAATTCCCGTCCAGGTAAACCTTAGACTGCAATGATATCACTAGATGAGGGCTTCAACTTTTCCCCATCGGTTGTTCAAGAGAAATGTTTTATTTTTCAGGTAATTTTTCTCACTTGGTTCTGCACGGTTTGTTAATACCATTACGAAAAACATTTTGTACATAACATTTTTCCATTTTTTGTGGTCATTTCCAAGTTCTGAGCTAATTTTTGATGAATGGAAAGCTTTGCCAATAAGTCAGCCACAGAATCGACGAATACAGTATGTCTGCAGCGTGCCACATGAAGGTAAAGATTTAAACGAGTGCACTCGACAACAATTGAAGTGAGAAAATCCGGTGAAAGCGTGTATACTCTTCTCCCATCGAGGAATGGGTAAATTTTAATTCAGATGCACTCATATCATTGAAATATCCCGAAGGTACATGCACCACGCGAGCGAATTGGAGCTTTTAGCTAGAATATTTATCCATAATACGTAGCGTAGCAGAGTCGACTTCATTGCACTTACGCTGCCAGCTGCACGCTTCATATGTTTTGAAATTCCGGCTACTGAACTTTATCTACAGTTTTGAACAAAATCAATCCTGTATCTATTATTTGACACGATAACGATGCCCATATAACTGATTTCCAATTCAACTACCTTAAGTTTATACTCGGTAGATGCTAATGAAACACCAAATGAAAAATTAGAACATTTTCAGCAAAGTAGGAAAAATTATGGAAAATTCATTGAAAAAACTCATTCAAAAAAATTAATTGAACTTTTTTCCTAGTAAGTCTCATTCTAATAAAAATTTTCATCTGGCATTGCAAATTTAGAATGTGAACTACTCGAATTCAGTTATAACACGGAAAAGTACAGCTAGAATCCAGACAAATTTATATTTTCTCATGAAATGAGACGTGTGCGCAAGATCTGTGATTCTTCTTTAACATATCTCAAAACAAAAATAAGAAAGATACCATAAACTCTCAATTATGCTAACACATAATGTACAGATATATAATACAAATGTGAATTTTCTTGCTTTGTAAATTTGCCAGTTAGAATACAGTACCTACAATTTCACATATTCGCTTTTTAATTCAGGCTTCAAGTTACGCGTGAAAGAAAAAATTCACGCTATTTCCCTGGTTGGTTTACGACTCGACAGCTATAAAAAAAGGCGATCTCAAAATAGCAATGAGATGGAGCTATTTAGCATTTAGACTGAAAAAAATGGGGAATCTGTGCACAAGACACGTTCCCACACAGGACGCTATGCGCACTGAAACCGTAAATTAGGAAGAGAGAGGAGGACAAAACAACTGGGTTTTGAAAAAGGCATGATGACTGAAAAAGCGAAACGAGCACGAGAGATGAAGACCCGGAGCCTATCTACGGCTGAGGAAACCAAACATTATCTCGCTCAGAGGATTCTCTTGATGCAGAAATATTGGTCTTCTTCTGATCAGAATTTTAATCCACTCAGTGTATAGAATAGATAAACCTACATGTAACTAACTTATCCCACTTGTCCATGCTATGCCTCCGAATGTAAAAAAACTTCAAAAAAACACGATCGGAAGCCATCGGATTTTTTCACAAGGCTAGAATCATATCTACTCTAAACCAGCATGTTCTAAAACAAAGTGCATCTTCAAGGCGCAAGGCTAAGAAGTTTTAGAAGTGCATTTATGGTTGGAGGATAAGAATTGGGTTATATATTTTGACTCAAATTTTAGTGTATAGTTTATTAAATAGGGACTTATAATTGCACTTTCATACCAACATGCTGTAACTGTAAATTTTCCAGGTTTATGTGTGAAACAAGCTTGAATGATTAATTTGTGAGTGGCACCCATTTAAAAATTGTCACTTGAGTTTTAAGGCATTAGTACCTCATTTGTGACGTGAAGGTGCTCTGGCTCCAACTCCACTGTATAAAAATACAAACGAATTCCTTAAGAGCTTGTATATAATGCCTTGATAGTTTGGTTTTTCTGTTTTTCTTTTATTTTTTGGATCGGACGTCAATCGTTACGTTAACGGCAGCAGCAGAACTGTAAAAATAACCTCCCATAAGTCAGTTTTGAAGAATTTTTTACATTTTTGTGTTTCCTCAGAGAGAAGTGACCGTTAAGATACCAAGACACCATTCCAAATCCCGGCACGAAGAACCAATGCACTCGAACGCTTCCGTTCATTCGTTCAGTTCCAACTCGAGCATCAGCGACGAACCCATGCGAAAAAAAGACCCGGAAGCCATTCTGGTCACCATCTGGTCCGGCTGCAAGGACCATGCGAGGTATTCTGCCATCGGACACGCCATCGTGCCTCTCAAGGTGCAGGACAACTCCCTGCCCAGGATAGTCGGTCTTTTTGGACACACCAAGGTAGGATCTGCTGACCTCAGGAACCGTCGAAATGTTCGCTTTTACAATGTTCAGAGTAAATTAGTTGTTTTAAGAATTTGATTCTTGGATTTGAGCGAGAAAGTGTGAGCGTTTCGCTTTTAATGCTTCATAGAAAAATATGCAGTTTTCTATATCGTCTCCAAGCTTGTAGAATATCGCGTTCAATATAATCTCCGAACAGGCGCTAAATCTATTTTTTTAATCGAACAAAGAAAGCAAAGATAGTGCGTGCAACTAGATTTAAAATTAAGAACCGGAAGTTAAATGGACCTGTAATTCACGGTGCGGTTGCTTTTTATTAGTATAGCAAGCAACGGGATAGATAGTTAAATTGAAAGCGCGCAGGAAATTAACTCTTACGTCTTTCTAAAGCCATTTCGTCTTTTGTTAACAGTTTTTATATTTCTGTTGAGAAACTACTTCAAACTACTTCACTTCCAACAATGCCACACACCACACAAAGATTAATTTTATGAAAGAGAGCACTAACATCACCAGGAGTTGCACGATTTCAATTGGTTTTCATTCCCCCAAGTCAAGAATAAATAACTATATCCTCATGTATTAAAGGAACAATTGGTGTTCATACTCCTGAGTCAAGATTAAATAACTATTTCCTGATGTATTAATGAAAAATTGGTTGTTATTCCCTCTAGTCAAGGTTAAAGAACTATTTCCTCATCTATTGAAGGAACAATTAATGGTTTTCATTCCCCCAATTCAAGATTAAATAACTATATCCTTTTGTATTGAATGAGCAATTGTTTTTTAATCCCACTAGTTAATTTAGATTAAATTACCATTACCTTATGTATTGAAGGAGGCGACGTACGTAAATCGTGACACTAGAATGTTTTTGCGGCGCAGCTCCACGACGAGCTGGGTAGCCTGGAGGTGAGCCTGATCAGCAGCAGCGTGAGCAGCAGCCGCAGCACCAACAGCCGGGGACTGTTGCTCAAAATCCTAAAATCTCATAGCCTCAGAAAGCCAAACTTTCACTGGCTGGCGAAGAAAGCATCGAAAACATTACATGACAGAGGTCAGTTTCTCATGGAAAGAGCTAGAGGCTTTCTGCACTTAGGTCAAAGAAAGCATCCAAAACCTTGCATGACACGTTGGATTCTCCATGAAGGAGCTGGATACTTTTTGCACTAGAATAGAAAAAAAAATCAAAAACCTTGCATGACAGGTTAGAATCTCAAAGAAGGCGCTGGATACTTCTTTGCACTAGAGTCAAAGAAAGCATCAAAAACATTGCATGGCAGGTTAGATTCTCAAAGAAGGCTCTGGATAATATCTACAGTACTCTAGAGTCACAGACCTCAGTGAAATTCAGGCTACAGTGTAAAGCATCTTCTACATGGTTAAGATGGCTGGTCATTAAAACTCGCTGTTCGTGATACGCTTCAGAACAATTGTGCAACCCACTTCAAATACTGCATAATGTTATTCTGTCCATTTTGGACGTCTTCCTTCCAAGTCAGAAATTTGCCTGAAGCAAAGGAAATATAGTTTTACTGCACGTTTCTTCGTTTATAAGCTCTTTTGTAAAACGAGGCATGAGCAGTGAAATGTTTACTACAAGATTGCTCATTCAAGCCGAAGACGGTCGGTAAAAAATTTACCCAAATATCTTACATGCTTCAGTGAATAGGAACATTCTACTGAAGAGAATGAATTTAATGTTGTACTTGACATACAAAATATCATCATTAAGTACACAGTGCTTTACTAAACATAGAATTCATGCAACGAACAGTTCCTGTTATTTTAATGTTTGTTTGCAGACCGAGTTCTCGTTTGGTGCAGCGTCGCCTTGTGGATAGCGGGACAAAAAATTGCCAAAGAGTCTACACATAAACTGCCCCTGCCTCTCACCTGTGATCCCAACTTCAGCTCTTCCTACACCTTCTTCGTCCCGAAGCGAGAGCAACACAAAGCGTGCCTTGTCATCAAGGTGAGCATACCAATGTGATCCATGTTCACTGCGAACTATTTAGAGCTTGCGTCTATGAATGAACAGTTGATTGATACCTCAGTAGATGACTCTACAGAATTAGTTTGAAATTATTTTTTCACAGTGAGTTCATCAAGTTAATGTACTCCTCAAAGGAATTAGCTACATAATACAAACTTATTTCAATTCAGATATTCCAATGAGTTTAGAGTGATATATTATCAATACAGAGCATGTCTAGTTTTCCAGGCACCGAAATGAATGTCAACTCGTTCACTAGGAGGCACTTTTCAGCAAGAGGGTTTGCTTAAGGCTCATGTTGAGTTTTCGATGAATGTAACTTTGCCGCGTCATCAATCAATAAATCAGAGGTGAAATTGAGGAGGAAGCACGTCATTTGAAGAATTTCCTGTAACGCATGTTTTAAATATCTAGTTTACTATTTTTATAGGCGAATGCCGAACATTTTCTTCTCTCTCGACCATCTAGTGCTTAAATGACATTGTCTGCATCCGAGACCTAGAAATGAGGTTAATTTCACCGAGAAGTGTGCTCAAAAGTTAGGTACATCTACATTTATTAGCTGTGGTATTAAAAACCAGTAGCCACACCTGCGTTAAAAAATCAATACTCAAGAATTAACACATTTTTCAAATGATAACATCGCTGCAATAGTTATTTTTCTAGACACGGCACTCAATTGGTCGAGCTCAAAATGCTATGAACGAGCTCAAAATGTTATCTCCGACGTGAGAAGCCAACTACGTATGTACAAAACTTTGTTGTTGTCTGCGTTCAGTTGAAAAATCATCAACCTTCATTTTAGCAACACTTTTGAAAAAACAGTCGTGAGCATATTTCAAATAAATTATAACTGGCTCCCGTGATATGACTCAAGGAAATTAATGGAAGCTTGGAAATTAAAGCGATTAACTGTACGAGGATATCATGATTTTATCATAATGTTTTCATCACGTTTCCTGCATCCTAGAAATAGAATTGCGGTTTATTTACTAAAAATTTTGCTGAAAAATTGGATACATTTACATTTCCGAGCTGTGGTGTTAACAACACCTACACCTACGGCAAATCTGCGCATATGTGCACATATATGTAGGTACATTGCGAGACAAGAGGAATGACTGATACCGAGCACGTCCTGTCGCTGTGATCAAAGGTGTATACAATACTCAAACAAGAGGCCAACGAGAAAAGTAACGTGGCGTCATTAAATGCAAGAACTAATGGCTCTAATGAAATAGAATATTTACTTGTTTGCTTTGTATACTGGTGGTTGAGTAGAAACCAATAATGAAGTAATTTATTTGTAATATTTTTCCGTTTGAAACAACAAAAATTTTATGTAAAACTTCCATGTCTCTGGTTTTCAACCACAGTTCACATTTTTCATTGACAGTTTTTGAATCCGAGTACCTTCCTAGTACCGCAACCTTTTGTACAAATTATCCATCTGAATCCAGATACATATATCTGTTTTCAAGCGATTGTTGCTTTTTTCTAGCCTATGGGTGGCCTTGGTTTAACTAAACCGGAATTTCCTAATCATGTATGCCAATCATGAATGTTTCCGGCAAAAATGCTATCAATTTCGAATTTCAGGTTCACTGCAGCCGAGGCATGCACGAGGTGACGATAGGGCGTCTGGTGCTCGGTCCTCTTCTCTACCTCGGCAGCTACGAACATCCGCCCATGTCACTGGAAGACTCCGGAAGTCCGCGGCCTGTGACGTTATCACATTGGGGGAGGTCCCTCAACACGCACTACCCTGTCACTGCATGGCATCGGCTCAAATTATGACCACGAGAACTGAGCAATTTAATTGCTCATCCAGTGAATGCCTAAATAATTAAAATATGCAAAGATTGGCAGAATCCCGGTTAGATCTTAATAACACTGTCATACTAACCGTCAACGACAACGTCCATTTCACTTCGTATCATTGGTTCAGAATATGATAGCTCTACTACGAAAGATTATCGACTCTCCAGTTGTCGAATAGCCAACACACGCAAACACTGGAGGGGTTTCGTCCCGTGACTGTTTTTTTGACGAAGATGGAACAACGCTTCTTGTTCGATTTATTAAAATTTGTAAACATCCCGACAGTCTGGTCATATTGTTATTTGGTGTAGACGGTTCTGGTAGCTCTTCTTAATGGAGCTATCTGTTGACGTTCTGATATGTTTTTGCTTGTATACTTCACATGCACTGTGAAATTTAAAAAATAATGACGCACCCATAGTGCATTTGGAAAGTACTTATTTCATGATACATTGCTTTCTAGGAAACTCCATTATTGATTCTGCTTTCCAAATGATGATTATGAAAAAATCTACGTTTTGTAAGTCCTCACAATTTTCTCGCTTATGTAGTCTGGAAGTATAGCATCCTTTCTCATCTGCGAGTGCATTTTGTATACAGAGGCACTTGTTACGGTGCACTTTTGTACATAAGGAACAGAATTACAGACGACTTATAGTAGGCGTTGTGAAAAGAATTAAATTGATCGCACCTACGTGTATGGCGATAGCACTACCATGTGAATCGTTGAGCTGATTATTGCTTTATGTAAAATGTGTGTATTACACAAGTCTGATACATTTCTGCTAATAAAAATCATTTTTAAGCCTCAAGGTCTATTGCTCGTTCATAAAAAGGCAACCTACTTCTGAGAGCTATTCTTTAAAAATAAACATTTGTACCCGACCAGGAAGGTGCAGTCGGCGCGATTCGTGCGCTCTTCATAATAAACTACCTATACTGGGGTGTATTCTGCGTTCGGTTTTTGAATCGTTTATTTCTGTTTCGTCTAGTGGACTTTTTTGAGAAATTGGCCAAAGATTTCAAAATAATTTTGAAAAACTAGAGAAAATTGAGGCAAGTCAAAAGAATACTTAGGACAATCATTAGTCAAAACGAATGGAAGCGTTTCAAAACGTCATCAAAATCTGGCAGTCCTATTGTAACACAATACAATGCAAACGATTTGGGCTACCATGTTATATATCTTTTATATATATAAATGTTTATGTCTGAATAAAGCAGTAGTTTGAGTCGCAACCGTATTAGAAACTTGAAAGCGAAGAAAATACCCAGGAAATTCCATTCACTAAGAAAACGTTTCGAAGTCCGACTACATCATTAGTTCAAAACACCAAAAATCATTCCATCCCTGGAATAAAAAATGCAGCGAATAACGGACTTTAAAAGATACCACAAAAATATGTGAAGTAATATAATCCCGAAGTGTTCCATGCAGTTTTCACTGAACTATCATAGTTCTTTATCAATTGAGTGAGAAGACACCCTTTAATGTGAACTAAATTAATTGCAGTGAGGGCGAACCCTTCTATGAATGAGAGCATGCTATCCAGTAATCGATCGTCAAATATTTCATTACTTAAAGAAACTCACCTCTGTAACCTCAAACACCATTGTCTTAGAACATCTGTCTGAAATTTTTGCTTGTGAGGTGCTGCCTTTGCCGTGTGACGGCTTCTAGTTCTGACTAAAATTTAGTGTGTTTCATGGAATAATAGCGAAAGAGTTGTAATTTGTTCTATGTTGAAAATTCTTACTTGTTTTACGTTGAAACTTAAATGTTGAAGAAATTTTTTTTCCTCTAAGTGAAAAAATGAATGACATGAAAAGCAAAGGTTTTAAAGTAACCGTGTTTACAATTCGTAGCTGCCTTATTTGATCATAAATTATCAAACAGAGGCGCAAATTACCATACTTGAGCTATAGTTTATTTCTTTTACAATTCAGAGACTGATCACCGGGTGTGGGAAACCACAGTGCTTATAATCTCCCTGGACAAAAAATCAAATGAACTCAAGTTATTTACCATCCACGATCAGAGTTCAAAGCTGTGAACGAAATTCAGGTTATTTCTAGGAGCTGAACACGCACCAGTCTGCATTCAAAAGCGCCAAGGTAAGGACATGTTTCTTAGCTGGCCCTCAATGACAGAACGCAAGACGTCAGCGAAAATGAGCGATTGCGTTGATCGGGCTACAAGAAACCCAGTGAAGGAAGTAGCGGAATTTGCAGGTGTTTCATGCCACATTGTTATGCGGGCTTACCACCTATGAAAAAATTTTCTACTCACAGCTTTTCGAGGCAAAATTATAGTTGGAAGAAAATTCTTACCAGTAGAGACCTCCGCCACGTATCCTAAATTGTTGACCAGAATCTTTTTGCATCAGGAATGGAACTACTGTCAAAATTCAATGATGGCTCTTCTCTATGCAATAATATATGGAGCAAAGTGGCTCGCAAATGGGCGCTGTTAACTCCTGCTTACACGACCATTCGTTTATACTGGACCGCAGCCCACGCTCGTAGAAATGAATATGATTGAAAAAATGTCGTGTTATTCGATGAAACACCTTTTTACCTCCAGAGCAATGATGCTCGCCATCGTGCTCATCGAAAGTCTCAAGAAGCCTTCTAAGAATCTGTGTGGCAGAGACGATACAGGAGGAGGAGTGTCTGTCATGTTCTGGGGCTGCTTCAACTAAGCAAAAGTAGGTATTTTAGTTCAGGTATCCGCCAAGCTGAACAAACATGGCTACATTGAGCTGCTAGATGACCAAGTTTTAATGCTTGTACAATATCTGAATAGAAAAAGATATGTTGCTTTCCCTGTTTTAGAATGACAACTGGTAAGAGTATCGGGCTATAACTGTCGTTTATTGGTTTGACAATCATTCAAGACGTGTAAGTCGTTTAGATTGACGAGCGGACGTGAACCCAACAGAAAATTTTTGGGACCACCTACAAAACGACAAGTTACGAGTAGCCGCCGAGAATATTGTCCTCGTACTGTAGCCAAAAACGAGATCAGTTGATGCGAGAATAATAAAATTCAATCTAATACATAGTACATTAATATTCTTGCAGACTCAATGCCGCGCAGAAAATCCGCCATTATTCGTTCTCGTGATGCCTCACACATTTCAGTATGAAGTGACTAAAATTTTGCCCTGAGAGCTTACGAGGATGTATGTGTTTGTTCAGTGCGTCGGAAAACTGGTTTTCCATCACACTCCAAGCAAACAGAAGTTAAACTAAGTGGTGGGAGCTGTATCGGTCTCCAGTCGTATTTTATATGGGTATGAATACGAGTAAAAGACGTTTATTTAGAAATATAAACCGTTATTTTTAGGGTATTATCAATAGTACCATTAGTGGCATTTGCATCTGTGAGGGCTCTAGTGTTTTTTGTTTTCTTATTATCCTTTCAATACGAATTGATGCCTGTATGCATTGGCGTCTTTGAAAAGTGCCGATACCTGCAAAATTTTTTCTTTATCAACTGCTGAATCGTTCACGGCATTTGCCCATAACAGGCGTTCTGGTTTCATTTTTGTTTTGTTTGGGGCATTTCCAAAAGCCGTTCTCAATCACGCCTCTAAACGAAAATAATTGTCAGATAGAGCGAGAAAAAATCTATCTATCGCATGCTCAAACACATTTAACGCGGGAATTTTAAAACACGGATCGCTTTGATTATAATTTTAAACTACTTTAAAAGCATGAAACTGTTTCCCCACTTCTATACTTCAAGGGTTGATGAATAATAACACGCCTGCTTCTTCATTATTACGGTCACAGATTAATTTCATAATATTTCAAACCACAATATATGCTAAACCATGCAAACGCAATAACTCTAACCAAGTGTACATCAGTGAGCGCACAGTTTACGGAAGAAACTAAATATAGTCGAAGCCAATTAAAAATGAAAACAGACATACAATTAAAAAAGCGAGGATAGGATTTCTTCGCTGAGACGAAGCTCCGGCATCACACTTCAGACAAGAAATGCCATTTTTCAATCCCAGTTTCGTCCGTAGGGTAGTTTGACCTCGGTAACTTCGTCTGGTAACTATAACAAGCGGAGAAGACGAATTTGATGTCGTTAGAGAAATTACTCTTCTACTCTTCGAGCTGTCATTTCCTCGACTTAGAATAATTAAGAAGTCGAAAAAACATTTCTACAACACACTTGTAATAGTGGTGCTATCAGTATAGATGAAAATGTTTCTTGGCTCTCCGCAGCTCTGACCTATCTCATATTGGTGCTGATGTGCTTTTTAGCAGTAAATGCTCAAAGTTGCGTTTACTGCCGACTAATTTATTATTAAATACGTGCGCGAAAAATGAAGCCAATTACAACCAATGAAAAAAATTGACTCTAATGAGCCATGTAGTTTTCTTCGGAGAGTAAATTCTCAGAAATTAAACGCAAATCTGAAATATTGATCCATTATTAGTGAATCTTAAATCAAATGACCGATTCCTTTATTACATACGTACATTATTAAACCCAACTCCAATCACACATTACATTTCGTTTCGAAAATATGTAAAATCAAGGCGTTTTGAGATTTCTATTCAGGGCAAATAACGAGCAATAAAATGAACGCATTAACTCGTAGAATAAAAAGAAGAACCAGAGTTAAAATGAACATTACATTTATTGCATACGTTTCGGAATTTTAAAATTCCATCATCAGTGCTGAAACAGGAGAAAATAAAACTTTAAAATCCTAAGAAAAACACGTATCAGGATTATCGTGTACATTTGTGTTTGTGTAAATTGTGAGTATGAAGCTGTTTGTGTATGAAAGAATAGAAATTAGGGTTTTTAGACATTAAGAGAATTTTTCTTTTAAGAGTTTTCTTTTCTCCTGTTTCAGCACTGATGATGGAATTTTAATATTCTGAAACGTATGCAATAAACGTAATGTTCATTTTAACTCTGGTTCTTCTTTTTATTCTACGAGTAAGATTCTCTACGAATCGTCCTATTGGAAGTGGAACGCATTAACGATTCAAATTCTCACAAATGAGTATATAAAGACTAAACCCCAATGCCCGGCGCACTGTTTACAAGGAAGGTCTGCCCTGGCGTAACTGCTGATTGTACTGAAGCTGTCGATTGTGTCTCGTAATGTATGTCCTTAAATATCTTAGACAACCAGTGAAGAGAAACGCGCAAATTTGGTTATTCATTAGAATTTAAGAAAAACCTTCTTATCTTAGTTCGTACCCTATTGCAGCAGCAGTGCAACTACAGCGCGGGACGTATTCTGATGTTTTTCATAAAGAACTAAAGTTTTAGACTTCTGGTAGGGGCGTTAAGAACTTCTAGCGCAACACTGTTTGAAATTGACTCCCGAAATTATATTAGAAGCCGAAAAAACTTTACAACCTCCAATATTGATCTGGATGATTTATACCATAACGTCCCTAGCGCTGTCTACTAACTCGGTAAACATGTTTGACCTTGAGATGCATAAGCCGGTTAGAAGCAGAAATACCGGCTGCGTCAGACACTCAGACTATCTATGCTCACAGTTCTCTTTGTTCCTTGCTACGCTAAGGGTGTCATGTGAATTGTACTGTACCAGAAATTTTGGCCCTTTATTCTATTATATCATCAAAACTCCACAGTAACGGAAGAAAACTACCTTATATTTGAACTAAAATACGCCATTTTCAAGTGTATTTTTTTGGACGTCTGGCTAGCTTACCATTATGTCAACATCTCGGGTTTTCGTGGTGAGTTGTTCTTCATTTCCTTTTACAGACTTACTGTGTCTGTTTGAATCGAAATAGATGACTGGTGCTTTCACGTTTAAATATTATATCTAGCTTAGATATGAGCTCTGATTGCATTAGATGATCATTTTTTCCTTTTCGAGGATCACTAATTTTATTCCAGTAATTTTGTGTTGCGAGTTCTCTAGGTCGTACGTCTGATCAGTCAGTACTTATCAGTCGTCTGATAAGAGGATATTTAAGAACTTTCGACTATTTCAGTATACCACAGAAATCATCTTTTTTTGCTCATTAGTGTAGTGATTTTAAAAAAATTCTAGCGTCGTTTAATCCATTGCGATGAATGATTAATGACCATAAAAGTAGTTGCCGATAAAATCAGTTGAATTTGATCAAAATGTCATCCATGGGGTGCGTGAAACAGTGGCTACATGCTACTACAGAGCGTTAAATTTTGAATGAGAAGGTTTGAGACAAATCGGACCGCAGCGTTTACATGGTACACTTGCAGCAACAAACAGCGTTTCTGTAATAATGTGGAAAATAAATTAGAGCTACAGAAAGCATAGGTAAACCGTTCGTAGTTAATGAACTTACATTTCACTCCCTACCTGATCTCTCTTAAATAAAAAGCTAAAACTCGTTCAACCATGCAATTCTAAGTCAAATTTAATTGTAAACCAGACATCAAAACTGTAGTTCTAGTTTTTTTGATTACTCGTAAGGTTTCAGAACACTATTCGGCTCTAGTTAATAGAGCGGAATAACGCATCTAGCCTCCTAAGTGTATTATGGTGGTACATCCAAAGCATCGCTAAGTACATGTTTTGAGCCCAATTAGCTATCCACTAGTTTATATTTCCTAATTTTATGTCACTGTTGATGAGTACCTTAATTTCCCACCGCTATCACCAATAAAGTCCTTCAATTCGCCATCACCATGAGGGAAGTAGTTCAATTTCCCGCCGCTATCACCAATGAAGTAGTCCAATTTTTCGCCGCTATCACCAATGAAGTAGTCCAATTTTCCTCCGCTAACACCAACGAAGTAGTCCAATTTTCCTCCGCTAACACCAACGAAGTAGTCTAATTTTCCGCCGCATTCACCCATGAAGTAGCCCAATTTTCTGCCGCTATCACCAATGAAGTACTCCAAATTTTTACTGCTATCAGTGAAGAACTCCAATTTCCAGCCACCATGGCTAGAAGAAATTTTCCGCTGTCGCCAATTTTTCGTTATGAATCCAATTGATCCGAAGAAAACAACGGAAGCGCTAGAGGAGATGAACTCAGACGACTCAGCGAGAGGCTAAGTCTTCTGGTATCAGTCGTCGAGCTGCCACGGAGGTCCCTGAGATCTGTCGCCTGAAATCGCCGCCCCACGGGACACACTCTGCTATCTGGTCGTCTGCCTTACTGAAATTCGAATATGGAAAATTTGCACTCAAATGGAATGCGGGTTTAACAGACTCAGTAAGAATATTGTGACCCTATTTGGAATTCTCAAGTTGTAAGTTTCGTTACTAATACACGTGGAATTTCATTGAACACAAATTTTCATGAATATTATTGTTTACGATAGCGTTAAGGAAAACATCACATTCCGTCCAAACTTACTACATTATCTTGTATAAATGTAACATGTTAAATTTTTCCACTTCGTAGGGTTTATCCTAATTACCAACTTAACGTTAAAATGAGCTGTAGAACACTTGATGAATTTAGTTAATTAGCAAACACAATCCGAAGAAAATTACTTGACGAACAAAACAGAAAATACTAACACTTCTCTTTATTTCATAAATTTTCATTGATGTAGGATAGTTTAATTTCAATGTCTTGAATGATACTTAACGACGTATAAATTCCCAAAAGGCCGAATCAATTATCATGTGTTTTTATCTGATATAGTTATTAAGCTATCGCTATCATATCGTTGTCATTAAATTTACCATTGCAACCGTCTAAAAGTGACAAAAACTCAAATTTTTAATCCCCATTTCCGACTTTTTGCCTTAATTTACACTTGACATAAATACTCGATTATCATCTTATTTCAGGTGACTGGCTCAAACAAGGGCATTGGTTTTGCCACTTTGAAGGCCCTATGCAAAGCCGTGGGCGACCAGTCCATCGTGTACCTCACTGCCCGCAGTGCTGAGCGGGGCAACAAGGCGGTGGAGGAGCTCGCAAAGGATGGCCTGCATCCTCGTTTCCACCTCCTGGATATTGATGATGCTACAAGCATTGAAAGTTTCGCCAATTTCCTCAAGAAAGAGCATGGAGGTTTGGATGTTCTTGTAAATAATGCTGCCACAGCATTCAAGGTTAGTTGTGATTCATGAAGCTGCTTTTTCAATTCTGCTAATTCATGTCCGATGGTGTAGAAACAACGCCAAATGCGTTACTAGCTGCCACTAATGTAACTGTCAGCCTGACTGGCTAAACAGACTGGTAGTGGATACTAAGCAACTTAGTTTTACCTCTGTACAGTAAATTGTTTCTTCAAATTCCTACGTCATAAGGCTGCAGTTTTTACTTACTCAACTTTATGATATCTAAATTTGCAATTTGCTTTTATATTCTCGTATGTTGTTAAGAATATCAAACCACAATTTCTACAGTTATGAGCTTGATCCTTTTAAATTTATCAATTTTTCATTCATTTTATGAAAGGAAATTACTCTATTTTAATTAAAGGAGATATCCGTTACCCCATTTGAGGTTTTGTTTGACATTTTCCTCCCCTTCTTTCTCCTGAGAAGTACGCTGAAGGTTACTGCCCTTCAGTGCATTTCGTGGACTTAGCATGCCTCGAGGACTTTGGAATATCATAGCTATACTCAAGAAGGTATGCTGATGGTGTTTGTCTTTGTCTCTATACCTTAGGAAACCAGCACTCCTCAGGGCCAACCCGTCCTATCCACCACAGCATCAGCAACACTCGTTGCAGAAGACTGTTGTCAGATTAGATTTGTAATTAAATAAAAGTATTGTCTACCAATCTTTAATTCTCTGCCTCTCTCGTTGGGGATGCCGACGCTTAGTGCGAACAACATCCAGCTCTAGCATCTTTGCCTTTTATTCCTACTGGTTACTTTATCTTTCCGTTTCACAGAGATGCATTCACGCTGGCAACCGAGGCACCCTAGTTTCAATACCATAAATGTCTTCGAGTTTTTCTGTAAAAACTCTCGCTAAACATATTTTAAGTGGAGTTTGAAGCTTGAATATGAGTAATAGTATTCTAATGTTCCGTCTAATTTTTTAATAATGAATTTAAAATTGATTTTTTTATATGATCTTGTATACTTCCTTGGTTTCTGCTCCCTGATTTAAGTTTAGAACAGTAGGTAGCTAGCATAGAAAAATTAGAATATTTTGTTCTTCCCTGTTTCAGAACGATGCAAAAGAGCCGTTTGGAGAGCAGGCCGAAATCACCATGCGAGTGAACTACTTTGCCCACCAGGCTGTGTGCAAAGCTTTGTTCCCTCTCCTGCGGCCTCACGCTCGGTGAGTGCGTCAGTCATCATTCAGGAGCTCTTAAAATGTTTTTGTTCTGACGTACTGAGTGTTGACGAAGAAAGAGGCGTTTGTAAAGCTTTACATCTGATTTCATCAGACACTCAAAGATATATTACAGGAAGCCTATGAGATACTCGTTGAGATTTAAGTTTTTAAAATGCACGAATGTTTCTGAAGCAACTATATGGAATGCGAATAGATATGAAATTTACCCTGTTAGGTCACTGTACGTTTAGACACAGACATATCGCAAAGATAATTAATCCATTACATGAGTAACCACCAGCAACCAAACTTAACACAGCTTCTGAAGCTACACGTGCGTATATTTTCTAAATCGAGGAATCATTATAAGTAAGTACCGCTATTAAACCCACATCTTAAGCGGAGTTACGCATTACAAACAATTACAAACAATCATCTTCTTACGACAATCTTCGCGCAACATATGCATGAGATTCTACGTTAAAAGCTACACCATATTTAGCTCGATTAGAAATAATAATAATAATTGATAGGCACAGATTCCAGTTACAACCACTTTACGATGACTAGAAATTCGATACATTTACGAACTTGACTTTCAATAATCTGCTTGTAAGAGTGGCTGAAGCTCATATTGTGTTCCAGATATAATTGGATTTCAAAACTTCGTCAACGTCTGTGGTATGACTATTAAGCCGTCAAAAGAAATGTGAGATGTGCTCTTCACTTGACGAGATATTCCCCATAATTAATAATCAAAACTTCTAAAAGTTAAACATTCATCCCCAGCTCCGACGATGTTTCGTACTCGCTTCATTTTTTGGCGTCTCATGTGTTCAACTAAGTGCAACTGTCTTAGATTCGTTCGAAAAGCCACTAACTTAGTGCAGCTAGCTGATTGTTTTGGAAAGCCTTTGGCAATTGTTTGCTACCCGACAAACTGCTGTGTATGATGTCCCTATGCTGTATCAGTGTTTAGATTTAAAAGCGCATATGAAGAATGTAAGCTACTTGCTATGTACCCACTAACATCGCATTGCTAACCATATCCCTACAATGTTCCGTTATGAAGAGAGCTTCCGCTGCCCCAAAGGTTTCCCTCCTATTGCACTCGAAATAGTGCTGAAGTTAAGTTGGGAGCACGGATTTCAGAGAACTTTAAGTTTGTCGACTTCAACTTCCCTGCAAGTCGTAGGGCCTCCCAATGCTCACCGCCCACCAACCCCCGGGCAGGTAGTGCGGTAGCTAAACTCCTATACTGTAGAGCGCTGAGGGGCCGACAAGAAGTAGAGATACCTAGCGATTCGAGATCGATTAATAAAAAAGGTGATATCAAAATCAAAAGTTCTGGTGTTGTAGATTTACTACTGATAAAAACCACGCTAATCTCAAATAGGGTCTAAACAAGACTGTTTCTAGAATATACATTTGAAACCTGCGGCAAAATATTCATTGCTAAAATCGAAAACTTTTGCTCAAGCCAAAATTCTGTCGAATTAACACTCTTGCCTGAGTATGACATCCTTGATTATCGATTTCATACCCTGGTCATTTTTGTGTTAAATCACATAATCATTTTTATTCGTTTTTTTCAGTGGGGGAAGAAAAACGAGCGTTCAAGCTCACGAAACATTTTATTACGTGAGGCACAAAGAACACAACACCCCCATCATGTAGTAAAAATCTTTGCCGCTTTCTGTTAACCGTGGAAGCAAACTATGAAGTTTGTTATCGTGTTCAGAAAAACAATTGAACGATTTTAAAAACTGATCAGATTAGCAAACAATTATGATTTCATTTCGAGGTGAAGTTTTTGGGAGAAGAATCGTCCTTCATTATTGAACGTCATCACCTGTGGGTTCTAGGGACGCTTGCTACAGACGTCAGTCATTGACGTTCGCCACGAACGCAAGCTACCTTCGTTAACCAACATAGATTGTTGCTGGCAGTGTCGTCAATGTTTCGTCGAGTTTGGGTCACCTGACTACGGTGCCCGGGGAGCAGCTGCGGAAACAACTCGCGGACCCCGCCCTCACTGAGCCCCAACTGGACCAGATCGTGAGGGACTTCGTCAAGTGAGTGACCCTATGAAGAAATTAAATACTAAAGTCATTTGTAGAGCCTGCATTTTTCTAGATCAGTTATGAGAAAGTTTATGTAGTTAGTTTTATTTTTGTATCATGAATGAGTCTGAATGGCTGAGTGCACACGTCTCTCACGATGTGGCGTATCATATCCGTGAGATGATTACCGTATTACCCATAAATGTAGATCAATGTTGTAGAGTTGACGACACCGCTTCTTCAATACATTTTCTGCGAAGGGACCTACCGGTGGTCACAGAGGGGATTTTCATAATGCTGCTCTCTAACCCGCTGTCACAAACTTAATTTTCATAAATACTCAATGAAAACTAAATGAAGACACGATGTCTTTTATGTTCGCTTTTTTCAAAATTGATCTCTAACACTAACTGTAGTTCGACATGAATACTGAACTTCAGTTTAACCCTCCGTAGTTAACGTGTTAATGTCTATTGTCGTTTCACGTCATTGAGGTAAAGGTTGTACTCGACCTTTTTTGCAATGGAGACTTATTTTGTACGTTGATCAATGCAGATGAACAGAAGTTTCAGAAATAGGTTTTCCTCTATCCAGCCCTCAAAATGAATGTTGATGAGTCAAAGTTTTACCGCAGTGTTTCTTCGTGATGGAAAAGTCAAAAGCTCGACCTAGCTTCTATTGGAATATAAAAATGCGTGAGATCATAAGCACTGGGAGACCAGCACTTCGTTAAACAACTCTTAGATAATGTTGGGCCTTTGAAATAAACACATTTTACTCAATAGCCGTACTGTCGAAAATAGTTAAAAATAAGGACCTGAAATAGAATAAGGACCTGAAATTTGAAAAAAAGTATTGGGGAAAAATTAATGTTTTGAGAATGACAGAGAAATGAAATGTAGAAACTGGCAAATCATTTTCATTATGAACGCAAGACAGAATAACAATGACCGTTGTTAAGCAGGTATCGGATACCCAATATTAAAATCGCTGCATTGGCCGAGGAGGCCCCATCACATGACTACCAAGGTCTCCTGATATTAAACCCCTATATTTCCTATTCTGGGGACTTTTAAAAAGTTTGGTGTACGGGAAACCGATTGTTTCCGGAGAAGACTCATCGGTAGAACTGATGACGCCTCCTCAAGTATTTGTGATACTTCTGGTGTCTCTGATCGCGTCCGTCAATCATTGCTGCGGCGTTTGAACGCTTGCATTGTAACTGACGGGAGTCATGTTGGACATTCCTTATAAATAAATAACTTTGAAAATAAATCCTTTTTATGATGTCATAATAATTAAGGCGGTTATTCTGCATCTTGTGCTCATAATCAAAATACTTTCATAACCATCACATATCATATCCTTGCCACTTACAAAGCACGAGTTTTTCTCTAATATATTTCACATTGCAAATCCTTCTAACTTTTTAACAAAACGTTTTCGATCACATGGTTCATAAGTAAAAATTGTCTATTACAACGGTCCCAATCTATTGTTAAAGTTTGTTCAACGTAGCACCTGTCACCTTGTATGTTGTGACGGGGGTAAACCAGCGAGAGGTGCGCCATTGTTCACGAGATGAGACTTCACTGTAGAATCTTGAGGTTCAGTGATGGCAATGAATTTGTGAGCGCCGAGGATTTTGTTAACAAAAGCCTTAAGATCTGAACAAAAATTCAGCAATAGATTGGATATTTGCATACATATGCTCATTATTAGATTTGATATAGAAAATATAAGTCAAATAATGAATTTTACAGGGTACGAATGTTTACTTCTCCAGTAAATGAGAAATACTGCATAACTGTGACGTAAATGAATAGTTGACTTGCTTTTGGAATTTTTGCAAAAGCAAAGAGAATGCTTAATTTTTCAAGTGTTGCTGTTGTTAAAATAAGTAATAAATAAAAAAAAGGACAGTAACTCTCAAATGAATCATTGTATTTTAATCAAATAAGAAAATTAAAGAACTCCTCACTCTGCAGTCCGCTCTCATGCAGAGAAGTGCGACCTCCCTTTTCGCTTAGACGATTTTAAAATTATTGCTACCGCATCTAGTCAAACAGATCTCCGTATTCTAGAATCGCTTTTTATAATGAAGAAAGACAAGCCAGTTTTAAACCACACGCTATCCTCTATCCGTTACAAATAGCTTCTTAATTTTCAAATGTTTTGCAAATGGACTTCATGTTTTTGAAAAAATTTTCTGATGCTGAAGATGACCTTAGATTTCGAAACGTTCGGTTTTTTAATTCTCTTATTTGATTAAAATATAATGGTTAATTTGAGTGTTACTGTCCTTCCTTATTTATTTTGAGATTATGCAAAAAGCTAAACTTCAATCTTTATCAGTTGACTGCTGTTAATCATAAAAAGTTGTTATTTCTTGCTTAAAATTCGCATTGAAGCGTTCCACTGTATTCGCATAAAAGAGTTTTAATTTGACAGGGCAGCTGCTGAAAACAAGCACGGGGAGCTTGGCTGGCAGAACTCAGCGTACGCCGCAAGCAAGGTGGTTATGTCAGCTCTGACGATGATCCATCAACGCCAGCTCGACGAGGACAAATCTCGAGAAGACGTCATCGTCAACCACTGTCATCCTGGCTACGTCGACACAGACATGACCTCGCACAGAGTAATAATGACAATTATAATAATAACACAAACCATGAAGCCTGACATTTGAGCCGGTTTTGAACCTCACTTTTTGCTGTGGAAGTTATCAACCTAATTTTTGAGGTCGTTTAGCAGCACAGAGCTTGATAGGCAAGCCTGTATAATGGTTCTTCCGCAAGCATTCGACATCCATAGTTGTAAACTGCAAACTCTTAAGTTTCTGAAGAAATTCTGCAACATTTGCTAGAAGTTTGCCTCGAAAATTGCTGATTCATTTTACTCTCCCTTGTGGCTACACTTATCTCAGAGAGCTCATATGATAGCCAATAAGTTTAGATTAGTATACTTAGTCTATTTTAAGCTATGAGGACTGGTGTCCCAAGAGTGTTATTGTTAGGTTTCCTCAGCTGTAGATAGGCCTTCGGGACCCTATCTTTTGTGCTCACATTGCTTCTTTCAGTTTTCAAGCTTTCTTCACTATACTGTCTTTATTTTTACTTGTTTCTTCATAACTTGCTGTTTCTCTGGGCAAAGTCTCTTGCGAAGGAACTCACCTTGTGCATAAATTCACTATTTTCCACAATCCGTACTAAAAAGTCCCTTTTTTAGCCCTTTTGAGAACGCCTATGTTTTGCCAACGAAATTTAAGCCGACTGATAAAATAATGAAAATAATCATTGGATCAACTTGTTCAGAAAGCCTTTCTAATTAATGAGCACGTTGTTCAAGTACGTACACTCATTTTCATTCTTTTATCAAATACTGTACATTCTTAAACATCAAAATCCGTGGATTTACCATGCAGGATAGAAATCCATCTCGCCTCATGAGTAGAAGTTAGAATTGAATGTCAAGTAAAATTAAGTCCACTATAATATGGGAGAGACGGCTTACTCAAAATTATGTTCACATGTCATTCGATACCATGAACGAGCCTCCCCAAAGATGTAGTGTGCCGTCACCATTTGGATTCTACCACGCTATATAGTGTAATCCGATTTTGACTCACTCAGCGAGATGTTATCATTACTACGCTATTATACTTGTGAGGAATTGTCTTGGAGGTTATATGGAAGCATATTATCCAATTATGTGTTCACCATTTTCCTTTCTTTAGAATGATTTTTAATAATCTCGCCATGTTTGTGCAGGGCATTTTGAGCCCGGACCAGGGAGCAGTTTGCCCCACGTTCCTTGCCCTGCTGCCTCCCAACACCTCCGCTGGCGGCGAGTACTTCTGGCATGACAAGCAGAAGGTGGACTGGGTGAACGGGCCTCTGCCTGCGCCGGGGTATTGAAGCCTGCAACTCCGAGACCGTGGTTCTTTCGTTGCACTCGAGCGTTGGCGGCCAGTTGATTGTGGAAAAATTCGCTGTAAAGATGGGAACGCGGTGACATTGGATCCCGCAGGAAGTTTAACTCTCCAATCTCTTAGCCAACGAAATACCTCTTTGTAATTAGCTCGTTATAGCTCGTTGCGTCGTGGTTAATTGTGTGAA
Source organism: Platorchestia sp. MABIK (assembly GCA_014220935.1). Classification (NCBI taxonomy): domain Eukaryota; kingdom Metazoa; phylum Arthropoda; class Malacostraca; order Amphipoda; family Talitridae; genus Platorchestia; species Platorchestia sp. MABIK. The sequence continues at coordinate 6,845 of JACJUY010003092.1, read as the reverse complement.
AAATTCAACAGTTTTGAAGATGGGAACACGGTGATATTGGATCCCTCAGAGAGTTTAACTTTACATTTTCTTTGCCAACGTGATAGCTCGTAATAGTTTAAAGTTATTGAGCATGCAGCTGATATCATATGGGGTGTACGGTTGACCTTTTGTGAGGATGCTTCATGCTTTCTTGAGATGATCTCTCACAGGTGTTCTGTTCTTCTTGGTTTAGCTTCAATTCACTTTCATAGTTTACGCTCGAAGAAACAGTCATTTTTCATTTCTGCAATTACTCAATAGAATCCAAATAATTTTCTCAGTATCTGTATTCGGTTTCGTATTTACAGGTGAAATTGACGTACTTTTAAGCTCATTTGCACTCGAGTGCGTGACTTTCTTGAATAGAAAATTAAAATTAGTTCTGTACGTGGACCATTCGATGTTGGGAACGATTGCAATCCAATATGTAATACAATATTGCACTCTCAAATAAATTATTGCTAATAAACTGCTAACAGAAATTTTTACGTTAAGCTTTTTATTTTGACGTTAATTACCAAACTTGTGCGTTCTATTTAAAAAAATAATGAATCCAAAATATCTCGATTGGAGTAACCGATGTTTGATGCGGTCAATAGCCACAGGGTGTGTGCCTTTGAAGTCCTTATCTGCTTATAGGTACATCAAAAAGCTTAACTGCATTAAAATTGAAGTGCTTAGTCATTCATAACATAAATTACCTATGTTAAAAGTGAATTGTTTTTGTGGATTTCGTAAAATACCGTGGGATTCTTTAGTTTTTATCGCTTATAGACGTTTCCAGATAATGCTTAAGTAACATATGTTCACTTCTCTATGTTTCCCTTTGTTGCATTTTCTTATATGATGTGCTGATGTTTTCGTGGGGTCAAAATGGCTGCGTTCCATTTCCGTTTGTGCGGTAAATAAATATTTCATGAGAACTGTTTTTAAATGAACACTCAATGAGATGTATATCTAATCTTCATTTGAATCTTTTATTTGCTGATGAAATAACATTCAAATGAATTACCATTAATTTAATCAAGTTTCTTTTCGCTAAGAAAATTTTTCAAGCATTATTTGGTATTGAGACATCCACTTACTAGGTGTCACCGTGGGGACGACAAGACCAATCGACCCTTTAAACATCCATCCAACGCATCGTACATTATTATACCCGTATTGCGAAAGTAGACAGTCCGAAATGCTAAAAACTTAACCACAGGAACGCAGTGACACCATTTGCTCCGAACCTCATCTCAGTAAAAGGAAAAATCTCACGGTGACTTTAAAGGTTTAGCGACCATTATTTATTCAGTATGGTTCTAATACAGATAAGGCTACGTCATGTACAGTAGTTTGAGGTTCTATGAAAACACTCCTTGATGCCTAGGAACTTATAACTGAACTTATGCTTGAAGATGATTATTAATCTATCAAACACTGAATCAAGGCTCTATTTATATTTAGTATACTATTGGTGTGTGGATTACACAATGAAATTGATTGGAATTTTCAGAATGAGAACGGGAGAAGCGAATAGGCTTTCGTTGTATAAGTTAATGTACGAATCCATAGTCTAACCCAGAGCGACCTCAGGAGCGCGAAAAGAAAGTACTATCTAGTATGAACTGCAGAAAATTGGGAATCAATGCACAACGTGGGTTCCCACACAGGATACACTGCGCATAGGAACAACAAATTAGGATGGAAATAAAAATAGATAACGAAGAAGGCATGATAACAGAAAGAAGCAAAGTATGCTCGAAAGATGGGAGTCTTTGACGCTTATCTAAAGCTGAAACAACCAAACAGTTTCTCCCCTGGGGTGATCTCAAGAACAAAATGTGAGTTCCTGAGCTGAGAGTTAGGTGGGCCTTCTTTTTGTTTAAAATAAGATGTTTTTCGTTTTGCTATCCACCATAGTTTTTTCACTGCTCTGCTATTTTTCAGCACCTCTAACTTTCCCGTTCAACTTTTACCGTGTTTCTTTACCGTCCTTCTCAACTTATGTTTCCATGCACAGAGGATCCTGTTTGGGGAACACTCCTAGTGCATGGAATCCACATTCTCTCAATTCTATACTAAATGCTGCCTGTATCCTTCCTCTCTTTGGAACGTCTTTGTTGTGGCTAGGGAAGCTTAACCTAACTTATATTATCTTATCTATCAATTCGTGAGGATCAATGTGCTGTCATCACACCTTAATGAGGTATGGCGAT
>JACJUY010003091.1:46617-77786 GCA_014220935.1 Platorchestia sp. MABIK | reverse complement strand
TGCTCGAAACGTTCAATTTTATTGTTTTACTTGGATGTTTTAATTCGAATAAATTTTTTAAACGATATTTTTAGTTCTCTCCTTTTTACTTTAAATCAGGAAGCCTCCCGATAACTTTTTGGAAATAAATTGTGGTTAGTTTTTTAGAGAGTGTGCCATATATGGCACGTGGGCGTTTAAGTGTTAAAAGCTCTCGCTGTTTAGGAGTAGCTCGGACTACCTGCAGCACATTCAGCAGTGTCGGTCGAGGGAGCATAGAATTTCAGGTGTAAGGTCTCGGTTCTTATTTGTTGCTCCTCTCCCATCTCTGATGGAAGAGGCTTGCTCATGCTTTGCAATCTAATTCATGTCTGATAGTCTTCTGTTTATTCTTTTTATTTGTTTCAATTTCATTTTGTTTGCATATTCATCTCCAGATGCACGTATTTTTTCGCTAGCTGTAAAGGGCTGTCTCTGCAGATAACTGGCATTTTGAGCCGCCAAATCTGACGATTTTCTAAAGTCAGTATGCAGTGAACTCCAGCGATTGATTAAAATGTTATTCTTGCTATGTTCATTAAAATTTGCAGCATCGCCCTTTAAAAAAATCCGATCCTTGTAGAATGTACTGGCTGGCTAAAGCATTATTGTTGTTTTTTTCGTATAAGTTACTGCACGGCCAGTAGTGTAAGATCTTGAAGTGGTAGCCCGAGTGCTTCAGAAGTCAAAACTCGGTGCTCGAATTTTCCTTGGCGGGCTCGACAGAGCTGCGGATGACAGTTCCCGCCTCAAGCATTCCCAAGGCTGGAACAAACCTTCTATGATATTTCTCCTATTTGTTTTCAAAGAAGAAAGTCACTTTGGTATAGCAAATTGCGATTTTTCAATTACCAACCAATCCTCAAAGGGTAAATCACCTCCTTAGATTTTGTTTTTGACCATGTTTTTTTTGACGATGCCATTCGCTTTCTAGAGTTTACAACGAGAATAATTTTAAAAATTTGACGTTATGTTATTCTGCAGTGAAATTTAAGTTTTCTCTCATTGTTTTTTGACTTCGAATTTGTCATGCTCAACCTCCGTATACTCCGTATGGCTAAGCTGAGTGAGATACGGCTGATGCCATATAGGCATGAGTAAATGAAATTGACTGATTTCTAGGAAATCTCACTTTCCGGTTTGCTCAGAAGATTTAGAGTTATAATGTTTGAACATTATGATTCATTGTATTTCAGAGTACTGAAGGTGGATTTTTTGTAATCCAAAATGTTTGTTTTTTATCATGATATTCTTAGCCAAGGCGGTTTTCCTTTTTATCCTAAAAAAGGCATGAGTAATTATCGAATCTTAGGAATGTGACCCTAAAGCTCAAAATCGCACCCGATACTATTGGACAACAGCTCTTCTTGTGTGGAAGTGTCGGAGTTGAGAGGTGACGACATGGTACGGAAGTCGTTTGCCAAACTTGAAGTGGCTGAATGCGTTGTTTTGAAAGCTAGAGCCAACCACTCACTTTGTGAGGACGCTTCAGAAGTAGTTCTTTGCGCACGCCTCAGGGAGAAACTGAATCAAATCAGATTTTAATTCATTTTCTTATCAAAGCTTAAAAATTAACCATTATGAGTTTTTAATCGATGATCACTTGACAATAACTTTTTGGGAATAGTGCTACGCTGGAGGGGGGGAGGGGAGGGATGCGCATTTTTGGCAAAAATTAAAAATGTTGTTTTTATAGAAACATTGTTTTAAAACTGAAAAATGAAAGTTGTGAGACACTTGAAATACGACCGAGCTGCTCAGGAAATAGACTCAACATATTATTGCACATCAAAATTTCTCTTACCTAGTATAAAAATTGAGAGCTCTAGCACCGTTGAAATTTTTGTTACCTTCAGAATTCTCCATCACAATGGAGCTCCGCGTATAGGTGCTGATTTGATTACAGTTTCGCAGCTTTTGAAAGCTTTTTTGCTCGTCTGTTGTAGGTTCGTAAGTTCGGGGAAACGCTGACTTTGAACAAAGAATATATACATATATTGTAAGCGAAGGGGATCACAGTCTGAGCCTCTGCATGCAGGGGATGTACTATTTTGTGAGCCATCTTCATTGCTTCTATTGCGCAGCGGGTCATCTGCACCGCTTGAAAATGATGCAGCATTTGTGCGCATGCGCAAACGTCATTGCAATGTGCTTATGATCTTGTAAGACAGAGAGCAAAGTACGTGCATAATTACAGAGGTAATTAGGCACATAAAATGTCATATCTATATGCTCTTCAAGTATTTATTTCGCTTTTTAATAGATTCCTTGACGAAGACTCAGAATTAAAGGGACCTCACTGACAGCAGCAGAATGGATGTTGGACGACCTGATGATGCCGTAGCTAGGATACGCTCGCTGGGGGTCCAGCCTGGCGCTGTCAGGGCGGGCTGGGGCGGTGCACGGAGCACGGTAGAGGTGACGAGGTAGAGTCCTTTCTATGGGGGAAAATGTACTTCCTCTTGTTCGGCCAGCCAATAGAACTGCTTCATTTCAAACAAACTTTATGACGTCACCATTTGCGACATGTCGTTAGGCCTATGTTGGGGCCAGATTTGAGGCGAGCAGTATCGTCAGATGCAAAATGAGCGCTGCTATTGGTTCGTTGTCTTGACGTCAGCATTGCCACACGGTCGACGAAAAAAAACTGGTTTGACCCAACCTTGTTTCTTCTGCTGTGCTTGCCATGCCACCACTACCGGCAGCGAGGGGAGAACGCCACAGCGCATGCCGCACATTCTGCATTCATCGTAAGATTAGTTAACATGGTAAGTGCGGCGGGTTAAACTGATGCTCAATATTCAACTCAAATTACAGTTATTTTTAGAGGCCAATTTTGAAAATTTCGAACATAAAATAGATCACGCCTTTATTTACTTTCCTTCTAGTATTTATTGAAATTAAGTCAGTGACTGCTGGTCGGTCAGCAGCATTATGAAAATACCCTCAATGACCACCGGTGGGTCACGTCGCACTCAAAGGGTTAGTAAATTTTCAGAAGTAGCAAAAATGGATTGACATGTAAAAAAATAAAAAAAAGCCGTTATGGCTTACTCTTTAACACGGAGTATTTTGCTCGTTCATTGCGCCTCTAAGACCTCTTACGAAGATGCAATTATTGTATCTACGGGAATCAGCGCTTTTGAGCGAGAGAGAGATGTGAGGTCACGAGCTGAAGGTTAGGTTAGCCTTCCTTTTGTTGGAATAAAACAAGATTTTTGTTTTGTTAAGGATCATCTTTTTTTCGGTTCACTTCTTATTTTTTACTTATACTCCTTTTTTCTGCAAAATTTACCTTATTTTACAGACAGTGAAAATACACCTTGTGAACTGGTTCTGTGCATAGTGAAAATACACCTTGTGTATATATACGTTTTCTCAATTCCCTACTAGTGGTTCCTCCTTCCTTTTCCCTGAGAATACCTTTGTTGTGGTTGAGGATGCATGAATTACCTTATAATCTAACCAACATTCTTTAATCTGACGTAATTTATTCTGATCTATGCACGAAAGAAATACGAGTTTTTCTGTGAAGCCCAAATTTGGCGTGGGCTGTAGGCCGGTGTTGTGAGAGATCAGGTGGAGTAGCGTCGATGTAGCATTAATCTGGCGCAGAGGAGGTTCAACCGAGGGCATTTGCGGTCTAATCCTGGAGCATAGAGCGTGCAGGGCTCAGTGTGAGCTGTCCATGATAGCGGAGGCATTTGTTGCACCGCTCGTCCGTATTTAGAGAGGCACGTATTTATCGCTGCCGACCTACTACGTGACTATCGCGCCTCGAGCCACATAATCTATCCTCTCGTTTCACTGCACCCTCGCCGGCCGTCCATGCTTCCTCCTCAACACTCGGCCATTGAAGAACCTGCGATTTCACGGGACCCACTTCTCAGCTTCGATCTACTTACCTAGCCGAGCGAGGTTTCCAAATTGGAAGAAAGTGGCTGGTTTTTGAAAGCTCGTGTGAGTTCCGAGAGCATTTTGCTGAACATTGCGTTTTACACCAGAAACCGAGACGTGATGTGGCTTTTGGCACGCTCTTTTAATTGAAGTGCCTGTCACATTATTTTTCTATTTTATTTGCCTCGTGCAACAGCCTGGTACTCCGCACTTAAAGTTGTGTTCTAGAAGCTCCAAATATACTTCACTTTGGCTACCTCTGATGTTTTTATGACTGGTTTTTAAAATGTCGAGAAAGGAAGTGAGTAAATTGGAAGTGCAAGTGCTGACTCGCTCTCTCAATTCATTTCGCCGCGCACTGAGTACCTGCGTGTGTAGCAATTTTACTCAACCTTGCCTCTCGTCAGCCTGTTTACAGCGGTCAGAGATCGATGAATTTCCAGTCCGATTACAGCGCTTGCGATCGACTCCTCTCCCTTGTATTTTTTCAATTTAGTTCATCAATGTATTTTCTATTGGGCAATTATAGCCGATGTGTTCGTACTCGGAAATCTCGGCGGAGAAATTTGTGGCGTTTTACCGGTAATGGAAGCCCTTAACCTGCCGTCGACGATATCTAGTGCGCCCTCAGAAAGCAGCGGCCTCAGGAGTGTCCGTACAATCTCGAAGACATGCAGAATGCATTAGCGGCGTCGTGAGGGCGACTTTTTATATTTCTAGGCCGCTGTTGTGTGCGCGTAGACGGGGCCCAATGCTGGGGGTATCACACACGTGGCAGGGAAACTGTCCCATTACAGTTTTTCATTGTGGACTCACTTGGATGCTTTTGATAGAAGCACATAGGGCTGTGATGGAAATGCATCATTTTGGCCGCGGAAATATTAGACCGGCTCCTCTGTGTCAGACTACACGGAAGCAATATCATTACCATAAGAATACGACCTCTGCCATGGTCACTTGGTCGCTTCATAACGCGCTCGACTTGCGCTGCGCAACAATATCAGCGATCGCCGTTATATTCCCTGTCTAGCTCTCGTGAATGCCCGCGCAAAATTGCATCTCAAAATTGATATTTTATCCCCGACCTCCAAATATATAGTACTCGTTTTTCATGTTTCGCAGAGCAATGCAGTTTGAGAATTTCCCGTACATAATTCAAATGGACGGACACAATGCTTGCATAACTTTGGCGAGATTGTAAATTGTGCAAATTAATCCCCTCAGGGGGTTTAACTATTGGATCTATGAGAACTAGCACTCATAAAGGATGTAAAGGGATGAAAGAGTAAAGGATGAAGTGTGAGGACTTGAATAAGATTTTCTTTTGTTTATGGATTTTTTTTCGATTCACTGCAGTCAATTTTTCTACACCCATTACTTTATTGTTCAACTTTTGTCCTGTTCCATTAAGTTCTTTTAACTTTGCGGTACCTACGCGCAGGATATGAGGACACAGCATGTTCATAGCTCTTTTTTGTGATTAGGGAGGCTTATGGTAACACATGATCTAATCTATTCTGCACAAACCAATAGCCTAAATTAAACTCTTTGGATTGAACTAATCTGTAACAGGTGGACAACATTATCTCACTCTGTGTTCCAGCGCCTCTTAAGAGCTTATCGTTCACTTGACATCCTTAGCTTGTAAGCTGCTCTTTCAATGATCAGAGACGCTGGCAGTTGTCTGTGAATTGCAAGTTCACTGATATAATTTAGTGAGATTCGTTGAATAGTGTGGTTATGCCAGCCAGAGTACGAAAACGCATCTTCAAGGTAACTTACATGATCGCCTTTCCCCGTGCATGCACTCCCCTTGTTTTTTTTTGCCTTATTTGGGGCCATTTTTTCTACCTGCACTGATAATGGTTGAAACCTTTTAAGGTAAAAAATGGGCCATTTTCAGTGTTCTTTTAAACATGCTACTACTATTAGCAATAAGAAATTAATACATTTAAAATGCAATTTATTCATGAACGTAATTTAATGTGTATTGCATTTTCACCTGTATTTCCTCCCTTGAAAATTTGGGCAAGCTATTATTGACGAGGTGTCCTGGTAAATGCTGCGCTTCACTGTTCCCGTACAGTGGGCTACAGTGAGCTGTCTTATAGTGCTGCGAATGGATTTTCTACTCGTTGATACTCCGTGCACAGATTTATTTTCTCATCAAATTCAGCGTGTTCTTGTGCTCAAAGTGTGTCGCGCCAAACTCTTTGTGTGAGGAATGTTTGGGATTTTTTCCCCGTCTCAACAGCTGACGTCAGTGACACGTGTGGCGGCAGACCAATGGGTGAATAAAATGGTCATTTATTGCCGAAAGAAGTAGTTATCACTGTTCCTCTTGCACCGTAATGTACTGGATTACAGTGAAAGCCGGTTCGTAGTTTCTGAGAAATACTGTCCTTATTGACGATATCCTTGAGCGAGAAATGACAACCGAACTCGCCCTAACAGCCTACACCTCGTGACAAAAGAAGAGCCTGCTCTCAGGTTCTGAAATCATGGTATGACCAAACTGGTCCCAAACTATGGCTGAAATCTGACGGTTTCGCAGCGCGGGACAGACCGAGTGGTACTGCTGACTGTTGACGATCATGACGAAACGTTACCATCTGGTCTCCGTGTGGCGGCGGCCTTAGATGCGTTGCTGTGAGAACGAACCAAAATCATGTGCAGAAAGACCTATGTTAAAATGTAGTACAATGTGCCGTCAAGAAGCGCACGGTCACTGAGATCATGGATCAGAAACTGTTTAATTTCTGCGCGAAAATTAAAGATCAATTATGTGAATTAAAGATCAAAATCAAAGATCAAAAAATTAATGATCAATTGACAAAGAATTATTGTGTGATGGAAGTACGGTCAGGCTGGTCATGCGAGACTTCAAAACCATTCATGGCTCCGTGTTGTGTTCGGAGTGCGATCTCGTTGCAGAGGGACGCCACAGCAGCGTGATGGTGTGGGGTGCTATTAGAGGTAAACAGCAAAGCCCACTTTGATTTTCTTCTTTGGTGGGCTCAAAGTTGACGGTCACGAGTGGATTGCTCTGAAGTTTTTCTGTTAACAAATTTAGAGAACACTAAATAGTTTACGGTGATATTATTTGTACACCCACCAAGGTTGAAAACTTTCCTATTTTTTGAAGGGTATAATCAATTCTTTGCGATGCAAAACTTTTCATTCAGAATTAAAATATAAAAAAGAGTTAAAAGTTACTGTTAGTAATGATGGATTGGATTTAACATATGCGTGCATCAACACGAAATAGAGGGAGACCGTGAATATCTCACTTGATGGAACACCAACTCGAGATATTGTTTGATAAGAGAACAGGTTGGAATATTCCGTGCAGCTGTACGCCAGTGCAGCTGTGCGCCAGTGCAGCTGTGCGCCAGTGCAGCTGTACGCCAGTGCAGCTGTACGCCAGTGCAGCTGTACGCCAGTGCAGCTGTACGCCAGTGCAGCTGTACGCCAGTGCAGCTGTACGCCAGTGCAGCAAAACTGTAACTGTAGACTGCACGAGCTCGGGCGCTCCGTGGTGGTAGCGATATCAAGAAATGATAAGGTATTTCCTTTCATTTTGCAGCGGAATTCTATTATTGCAAGCTCCCTGCAATAAATTCCTCATCTTTATATGAGGCTAATCAGAAATAGTTGCTAGATTGCTGTTCCTCTGGAAATTTGCTTAGTAGCTATGGTGGTACTTTCAAATTTATTTTAAATTTGTTGAAATCACAATCCAGCTTCGAACGTGTAAATAGAGAATACTTTGAAGTACAATAGACGTTCATATTGACATTTATTTCATTGGAGCAAGAAGTCCATTCGGAATATATAGTTCATTCTTGAAGATGTTCAGCAGTTCCACGAGTAAAATAATTGAACAAAGAACAACGCGCGGTATAAGTTCTCTTAAATTTGGGCTTTGTGAGACTCTTGACCCTGTGGTGAATTGATGCAATGAGTGGCGCGGGACGAAGTTCAATGGTACGGATAGGCCAAATTAAGGAGATGGAGGAGAGAGAGAGGGATGAGGGCGAGCAGCAGAAATGGGGTCTAGACGGAACGCGATCGATACGGGTTATGGTCCCTCGTGAAAACGCGAGCCCGGCAAATCTCCGTCGATACTAACAGCCCTGAGACTCTCTCGGCTCTTCATGGCTAGCTTCAATTCTCGCGTAAGTTCGCGTGAACGGCGAGGTTAACTGCTTCAGTCGTTACAGTGAAGATTGCGCCTTTATACTTAACTCGAGCTCAACAAATCTCTCGTCAAAATCCATCCGCAACTTTACTTTTTCCATCACGTTTGATTTTATTCTCTCAAGTTTTGGTTTCACAATTTTCCATGCAAAATTTTTGTTAGCCGACATTTAAAACGCTCGCTCTTTGAACTATGGTAGCTGACTTATATATGTAGTCAATTTTGAAATATCTACATGAAAAACTGACAATCAATGGTGCAGAGAGAGAGCTTCAATTTCATTCTTAATGTTCGAAAGTGTTCATGAGTTTCATATCAAGTACATCCTATGGTTACTATCATAAGCAGATTTCTAATAAAGCGAAGTTCCCTTTTCATGGTGAAATTTTAAGTTTGGACCTCTCGTTGAAGTTCTCTTTTGGACGAAACACTGCCTCGATTATTCATGCATTTTGGGCTTCATATCGAAACTGATGTGTGATTTCAGGCAGTGTTCTCCATTCCAGAACTTCTCTCTAATATTTTTCGAAAATGCTACGGAGGCTGTTCAAGTGTAACTTATGTCTCTGTACTAGTTCATCTCACAATAGAGTTATTAGAACTTCAAGTTGAGGAAAAAAGTTCAGTGACAGTACGAAAATGAGAGATCAAACACATGGGCCCGGTCAAGGAGTTTCTCTACCCATCGCTTAAAATCTCTTAATTAAAATTCGCATTTCAATCTACGATCTATTCGGGTTCGGATACTTGCTTCCTTACAATTAAGTCATCCATGCAAAGTCACAATGGAGATCGAGACCGTCGCCTTTCGTTTTCTCTTTCTACAGTAACGTTATTTTCAAATATAAAGTGTGTCCTACAAAAACCCGAACCGAGTATTCATTTTCTCGTATCAGTAATACCATCATAAGAAAACCATTAGCATTTAGTTTCGAGCAAAATTGTCCTTCAAAATTAACTTTAGAATAGGCATTACTGATTATGATAGGATTGCTGTTACGGGAAAATAGATACTCGGTTCGGGTTATTATGGGACATACTGTATAGGTCAACTCTTTAAGTGTTGTGTCTTCCGTGAGAATTGGTCTTTTCGTCAATCTATCATATTAATGGAAATATTTTGCATGCTTCTATCATAATTTTTAGTTTTAGTAGTTTAAGATCCCAAATAAATGAACAAGAAAAAACGCCCCCTGCATTTGTTTACCGCCTGTCAGCTTTGTTTACCCTTCGAATGACAACGTATTCTTTTCGCTTTTATGAGCTGCTCTCGGTTGACCATTTTAGGCTGGACTCGTGATCAAAAATTCAATGGTTTAAACTACACATGCCTTACTTGGCTAGAGGAGTCATGTTGCTAAATACTTTACTAAACGCAAGCCAAATTCACCTCAGAAAGCCCAGAAGCTCACCATCTTGCTTCTATTTTGTGACGTCTTCCAGCGCGCTTACACCATTCCTAAGAGCCGAACACCTCCGTACTCGGTCCTGAAGTATCCAGCATGAGGGCGCCAGTTTTCCAAGATTGACGTATAGGCTCGAGCTTCCAAATGCTGTTTTTAGTGGAGTTTTATAGCCAATGTTTCTGAGTTAGCTTGTGAGGGCCGACGCCCAGGTGTGTTACGGCTTACCGAGAACCAATTTAGCAAGCTTCAAAATATGAAAAATAACACGGTATCCTCGCAGAGCAATTTGGCCGACTTTAAATCGTGAAGAATTACACGCCTTCTTAGATTCACGGCATTGTACTGCATTGATACTCTCGTAATGGGCATAGGAAGGTGATGTTCGATGGTAAGCATTGATAATGTTCTGCTTCTCGATGCGTCTCGTCTTCGTGTCAATTGCTAGTAAGCTGGCTGCAGATGGTGATTCACTTTTTACCTACGTTCTAGCTTTGACTTACTTTTTGGTCGGGATATTTTAACGTGTCACTATCGCTGTTTGGCTACCTAGCTGAATCAATAAATTTTGTCTCAAGCGGAAGCTGTTCATCGAATACTGATGCGGTTGTATTAGATTTCACGCGTCTCACCATTCTTGCTAAAAAAATAACCCAGAAAAGAAACCATTGATCAGTTCCCTTTTCTTCGTATTGCCTCAATACGGCAACTGTTTCACGTCGGAACTTGGAAATTGCTTCACTCTGAAAGGCTCGTCCTTGGATTTCTGTGTTGTTACGGTTTTGTCGTGATTGAAGTGCTCAAATACTTCACGTGTCGGAGGTGGCAATGAAGGCAGTAACGCAGGGCATCACGACCTCAGTGCACTTCTCTGATTTTGAGCCGTACGGACACACGGTGGCGGCACGACTGCTTTACGACCGCACCTCACAATCCGAGGAGATGTCGCCGCCTGGCTTCAACCGACGACCCGCTCTTGGCTTCATGGCTTACGCGGTCCCCGTCAGTAATCAGGGGATCTAAAAATATTTTGGGGGCTCATCATGCAGGGCTCTAAGTATTCAATGTGCACACGATGAAAACATTTCCGTAGAAATTTAAACAATTTTTAAAACAATTTGTTTACCACAAGTGGTACAGAAGTAGATTGTTTCTCAAGTCTAGTGCAAGGGTCAAATTCAAGGATTTGGGGATTGTTACCTCGCTATTATTCCCAAACTTCGTTGGTATGTTTACTCTCAATGGCCATTTTGCTTTGCTAGAACTTTTATGGAAGACACAAAAAATTTAAAGACATGTGAAAAAGTGAAAGATTCGTTAAACACACGCATGCACGTTATGACAAATTAGACAGAAGAATATATGTACTTCATGTCTCAGGTAACCTTGCTAGCGTCGTGGTCCAAATGAGGTGTGAGGCTTCTGTGGCAACCCATCAACAGATGGACGAATTCTTAAGCAAGATGAATATGCTTAAGAATTTAACTCCAAACTTGTTGAACACTAAAGAAAGAATTAGTGTGTAAACATCAAACTAATAGAAAATGGCCTGACTGTCTGGTTTATGTTTTTCATTTATAATGTATACATGTAATGCACTTATACACCTACACGTTGACTCAAGAAATTGTTTATTACTTCTAAACGAAATTAGAACTTTATGAATTTATTGGAAGTGGCTGGCGATGAAATAAGTTTAATTTCTTCAATAATTTCTAGTAATGTTTTACGGCGATTTTGGTTGTGTTCTCAGTCATTTCCGTTACTGGCTTTATGATATTCTGTCATTATAATTTTTGCTCCTTTTATATATTTTCAATTGACTTTTTCGACGTTGTTTTTACCTTGAACTTCTCAGACATGAGTTGAATGGTTACGCGCACGTGTTTCCGTCGTTAAATTCTGTCGTTGCTTCTGCCTGTGTTGAGTTCTAAGTAATCATCGCAAAAACGAAGACCGAGAATCCTAACTAAATTCGATAGTGAACAGAACTTGTTAGTGCGGTACTTTCGTTCTTAACATGCCGAGAACTTTCGTACGAGATTAGTATGTTCCAAATAATTTTTGATAAATTCAAGATTAATTCTAGCGCATTTTAACACTGCGTGGAAACAATTTTCTAAGCGTGTGTTTTTAGCTGCGAGGCACTTCCTCACGTCGAGCTCAAGAAGATCTACAAGGTGCTCCACCAAGGTTTGCTTAGCCCTCCTGGTTAGAAATTCCTTTGAAAGGAAGCGTCAAAAGAAACATTCAAGTATAATCCGCTGCGTATTTCAGTAGATCTGGCAAAACTTCGGCCCTAAATTCTCTAGTGTCAAAATTTACCCTAAAGAGCGTCGACCATCGTGGTTTTTGTTGCGTAGATCCGTGAAATACGCACGCAATCCGGGGCTTGGGCGTGAGCAATGAGACCGTTTTGACGGATGCGACGGCGTGTGCAGCGAGCGAGGCTCGCGTGAGGGCGCCTGCAGACGTCACCCAAAATTTCGGAAAGATGTTAAGGGAAAACAGAAAAGTACGGCCAGGCCACCAGAAGTGCACGAATCAAATTTGTGGTTTGAGTGATGGAGTGGAAGACGTTCGGAAAATGGATGAAAAAGTATGCTATGAAGTAAATTTTTACAGAGGGAGTTGTGTTTCAAGATCAAGGTATGGATGTACAATGAGATTTTCCGGGAACTTCTAGAAAATTTAATGCTATGTAAATTTTGTGTCCTGTATCTTTTAGTTTTGAATTTAAAGAATGCAGTGAAAATGGTTATCTATCATGCTTCCTTGAATGAACCTTTCCATGGACATTTGATAGGTGATTGGTTTTGGTTGTTAGTTTAGTTTGTGTATTCTGTGCTACGGGGATTGGCATCCCACGGGGATACTGAAAGGTTACCTCAGCCACAGACAGGCCTTCGGCAAGTCTGCTTTTTGCAAGCACTTTGCTCCTTTCAGTTTTCATACCATTTTTTCTGTCTCTTCTTTGTATCCTCTTTCTCTTTCATCCTAACTCGCTTCTTATTTGCTATGTACGCAATGGGCATCCTGTCCGGGAATTAACACACCCAGGGGAAAATATGAAGACCCGAGCTAATAGTTAGGATTTTTTTTTGTTGTCTAATAGGAGAGGTTTTTAACTCAGTTGAAGTATCACTTTTTTCGATTCACAGCTGTGCTGTTTTTTAGCATCTAGCTGTGACTTTCTTGACTTTCATCTTGTTTCAAAACTTTCCTTCTCAACTCACTGTGTTTATACGCAGGAAATACAGAGATGTGCATAGGGTCAGCGTTCCCTTTAACTCAATAGTAAATGGTACCTTTGTCCTTCATATTTTTTTGAACACCTTTGTTGTGGCTAAGGAGTCTTGAACTATTACGAAATAAAAATTTGTATATTCAGTTTCACAATGGGATTCATTCTGATGAATGCAAATCTGACGGTCAAAGCTATTGATCTGTCGAAATTTCTTGTTCTTCCTCCGGTTTTGCCATTTAGTTTCTTCAGATCTGAGTTGCAGATGACTTGCGTTGATGACGAAAGATTTCACTGCTCCCTCCACAACATTCCCCTATTGAAGGGGACGAGTGCGTTTCAGCAAACCCTGCCGTTATTCATTCGCTGATCCTCCGTAAACGCTTCAGTCGATATCGGCTTCAATTTTGAGAGTCGTAAAATTGAACACAAATCTATTTTCTTTAGAACAGCAGAGAATAGGGCAGCAGAAACGAGCTGAATGGCCTATTCTCAGGTTGTTGCCCAAGTCCCGTGCCGCCACACAACTAAACGGAGTAGGTGCTCAAAAGGAATAATAACAATTACCTTCGCAGTCGCTATTTTTCACGCGAGAGCTTCAGCACATTAGTTTAAAAAATATATCAATACGAGGCTGTATCTCAGAAGTGAGGTTGTTTGATATAGGCTTTTTTACGGACTTCATTTTAATGGCTGTAGGAATCTATGTTAACCTCGGCCCTTAAATTTAACTCACGCGTTTGCTCTTTACTGATGAACTTTTCCAATCGCTTTTATTGAACTGAAACTTGGGCTGAAAGCAGGACATTAGAGAATTATGCCCCGGAAACCTTGGTTCGTGTGATGATGTTACAGGTATTATGGCACGAGGTGACGCACTTACGGTGGAAACTTTGTTCATGCTTTAATGGGGTATTTGGAGCACGGGTAAGATCTACGCCAACCTTGTCCTTCCTTTGTGGCCAGTCCGATATGAACATCTGATAATGCGTGACAGGGTGCCTCTATCAGATAACCCTAAAGTAATGTTAAGAACTCTGACCAAAATAGGGTTTTAACATTGGCCTCGATATGCTCACCAAGTGATGCGCTCAGATCGGCTGCAAGTCTTCGAAGTTGGGGCGATCGTGAGACTGTGAGACTCAAGGCTATCAGAACTGGGAAATTCACTGTTTCAGTTAAATTTACGACAGCAGGATATTGAAATTAATGAGTTTCGGTTGAGATTTTGGTCTATAGGAATAGTTAAAGAATCACTTCGGACAATTCGGTATCTGTATGATATTAACCAGTATCAATTATTTTCTGATATCGGTTTTGGACAGAAGCTGCCATTGTTTTGAAGTCAAGGCAGTGCAAAAATTTAATACCGTGTCGTCCATCATAGTTGTTATATCTAAGTGCATATGCTTTAATTTGATTTTTGTTCTCGTTAATCACAATCCTCCTGCCGTATAGTATCTACAAAATAAGAGTGTTCCATTCCAAAAGGGAACTTATGCTTAATTTCTCAGCGAAAACCATTACTCCCATAAAAAGTGTATATAATATTCCAGTGAGAATAACTCGATGGCAAATTCAAGCTAAAGACTCATTGTGAGATCGTGTTATTCTTCTCGCAAAAATTAAGTTTCACTCTCTAATTGTGATCAACTTAATTTAATCATCCACCATTTGTCTTCGATTTTGTTGCAAACTTTTAATGAGCGACATGAAACAATTCCCATTGTTCTGGTGGAATACATCCTTTTTGTGTTATTGAAATTACGTCGAGTCAAAACAAATTCCCGTTGTGTCTAGTATCGCGTAGCGAGACGAAATGAAAAGGCGTTCTGAAGCGTAGGTATCCTCGAGAGATGTTTATTCTTCGGCTTCTCTGGAATGGCTGCTGATGCAGAAAGATCGGAGTCTTCTGACTGGATTACTTCACCGCTTCGAACTGTTGATTGTGCTACAAAATGTATCTGAGAAGTTAAGCTCCTCGAGATAAAATAGACTACTGATACAACTCGGACGTGTAAGGGAAGAAGCGTTCCTCGATGGCTCTTGAAAAGTAGGGATGAAAATAAAACGGAGAATAACAGCGTGCGTACAATGGAGACCCTTTAAGGGGTGGGATTTTCTCAGGTTTCTTTATAATGGACGTTATCAGGAGATTTACGGCGAGCGCGCACTGATAAGGCTCGTACGAGACTCGCCACCGACTGGAAAAAGCTCCTCAGAAACGGGGCGATTCGCTTCATGGCTATTGGCGTGATCGAGGAACGACCTCAGGCCCTATGGGACGTGGCTTTTAACTTCAATTTGACGGGTGTAGCCCTGACCTTTCCGCAGGGCTGATGCCCGAGGGCACTCTCCATTCTCTTCTGTTATTGTCGTTCATCTGGCAAGATCTGGCTGAAGTTTGTAAACTTTATATTTCCAGACGTGTCTATTTGAATTGTACGATCAACACTTTCTAGTGAAGTTTAAGAGCAGCGACTATCAATACACACATTTTGGATACAGTTAGTGATGTTGGCATGTAGACTTTGTTCGTGGATTTAAAGCGACCTTCACTCTTTAGCTTAACTCTATAGCAGAGACTTGTGCTGCGAGTGGAATGACTACTATTTCCATTCTAGAATTATGTGGTTCGACGTTGATCCAGTGCAACTGTCATTGCCGTTTTTCTTATTTTGCCCCTTGTACAACATATTGACGAAGTCTAATTAGCGTACTGTTTTTATGCACCTTGTGCGTAGATTCCACTTTCCCTTGACTCCATACTAAATAGTGCCTTCATCCTTCCTCTCTTTGAACATCTTTGTCGTGGTAAAGGGAGACCAAAACTTTCTAATAATCAAACACTGCATGACGAAGTCTAAATTTCACATTGAGTAATGCGAGAACGTGCATCACGTGTAACCGCCTGCAGACACGTCATGCCTACGTACCGAGAAGCTGTGGGTGTGGCCTCCTTCCCCATAGGTTCACCCATGGGATCAGATATTGAATAAATATACTTCAAAAGATCACCAATTTCTTTGCACAAGCTTCCTTGGAGAGATCAATGGGTGACCAAGTTAGGAGTATCACTTAATTTCGTACCAGTGAGGGCATCCTGTGTTGAAATGTCAGCGTTAGTTGGAGTGCAGGCAACAAGACCCTGGCGGGTGTTGGTGGGGAGTTTGTTGGGTGCCAGTGCGTCACCTGGCAAATTTCTTGCAGTTTGCTTAATGGTCTTATATTGTCGATGTGAACAACCTGTGATTAACTTGAAACTGACTAGGTTGCACTTTTTCTCTGCTCAATCTGCAACGTTTTGTCATGTACACCTTCCCCATTGAGAATTGACACATTGCCCATTGAGAGTTGACACCTTGCCCATTGAGAGTTGACACCTTCCCCATTGAAAGTTGACACCTTCCACATTGAGAGTTGACACCTTCCCCATTGAGAGTTGACACCTTCCCCATTGAAAGTTGACACCTTCCCCATTGAGAGTTGACACCTTCCCCATTGAGAGTTGACACCTTCCCCATTGAGAGTTGACACCTTCCCCATTGAGAGTTGACACCTTCCCCATTGAGAGTTGACACCTTCCCCATTGAGAGTTGACACCTGCGCACGTACACATTCATGCAGTAGAGTTGCAAACGCCAGGTAAATGATATGCTGCGTTGATATTCGGATTAACTGATCGTTTATGCGTCGAACAATTTGATTTGTAGACGAAGACTTGAGGGAATTTTTGGACTGTAAGGAAACATTTTTCAATAGAGTGAAACGTTTCAGGAATGAACTCTTTTTAGTGTATTGTTCGTCCTTGTCACAAGCATCTCGTTCTTTCTTTGAAGAACTTAATTGAGCAATTACGCTCTTGTGTATAAATAGTGTTGTTCCAACTCTCAGTGTAGAAAATGGGGGAAAATGATTTTTTTTGCAGGAATCCTGATTTTGACTGTGTTTTCCTTTTTTTACACCACGAGAGCAGTTTCCTTCTTTTGTAGAAAGAATAGAAAATAAGCAGAAGTTTCATCATTGAACAATTACACTGTCGAGAAACTTCAATGATCACGAGCAAAAGCGGGCGTTACTTAGCATTGTACACATCGTTCAAGAGTGGATGTTACCGGGCAGGGAGGTGCATGCGCACGTGTGCGGCGCGGCACTTACCGCGGCCGCTTTATGGGCACCGAACTGCTCCCTCAGCGCTCCTGAAGCGCCCGGCCCTCGCGCCCCGCCGCCTGCTGCTGCAGCTGCTGCCGTCACCGCGCTCTCTCTTCCTCGCCCCCGTGCTTTGTTTTCTCGTGTTCTTAATGCTTTGACTCAAGATTAACATTCATCTCAATATGAAAGTCAGTTGTAGAGAGCAATACTGAAAATAGCAAGCATTCCCCACCCCCTATGCATTATTTTCGCTTATTTCTGACACTCTGACTGAGGCTGGTAAAACTCAAGTTTAACATTCAATGATGAAAATAGCAAGCATCCCCCATGCATTATTTTCTCTTGTTTCTTAAGAGGAGAGGTTTCGGCAGCGGTACCGTCTTGTACTCAGTTTTGGAGTGATGACAGCTGAGCTACGAGCTGTGTTGCAGTACAGGCCATTAATAAATTAGAGTACTTTAGGCGAGATCAGTCTTCGTGTTGGCATTGAATGAATATAGTTATTAGCTTCCGTGTCTAGGTTCAACTGAACTCAGACACTCTAAATTAGCTCAGTTGTGAAGGTAGGCGGATGAGGGTAGCTACAGGCGTAGGGCTAATCTGCTTATTTCTTAATTTTATTTCAACAGTGAAGGCGACGCTTGCGGTTCTTTTCGCTTAAATGATAACTGAAGCTAAATTTTCATTCGCAATTTTTGGTTTTAGATACTTTCCATCATCGTGAGGGCATTTCTAGCCTTGTCTTGGCCTACCACATAGTTGTAAGTTTGTTTTCCTACGATGCACAGGGTCTGCTTACCAACGTTATTTTCTCAAGCGAACTATGGTAATTTTACTTAGTTTAAAATTATGCATTTGATTCCTACAGAGGAACAGTATTTATGCGTTGGTATTTTCAGAGGTGACTGGCGTGGAAAACACAGAATACCATTTTTGCGCGCTGTACCTACGAAATTTCTCATCATATTGCCTCTTTGTTGAGACTCAGCATAGCTTGTTACTGTATCAATAAATTATAAATTTCGTCTTGCAGAATATGATTCACTCGCCCCGAAAAACATTATAAAGCATTTAACTTCTCCTTAAAGATCATTATTAATTCTATAGAATGAATTTTAAATATGTCATGTGACTCGTATTAACAGCATTAAACACATTTCCATAAAATATGCGTCAAGTGTCATGACTTCAACTAAAATTCTTGTGTTTTTTCTCTCGCTTGCTTGCCTGGATCATTTGTTACCAGATGTAAAGTTCAAGCAATAATTTCGTACTAATCCAATTTGACTACGCACGTACACTGACGTACGGAGAGAGTGCCATAATTACGAACTTGCTTTGATGAGCAGACAATCTACTTCTATTTTTAGGGGCAAATTACACGGTTGACATGATGCATGTCCACCGAACTTATGTCTCGGGTCGTCTGAGTGCCGGGTTTTGCTGTGCGAGCTTCTTTAGCGTTGACAGTCGTCGCTGCGATGTCGTACTTCAGGTCGAAGAACAGTTTTCCGTCGTGGAATGCTTATCTTCTTCGAGTTGTGGGCTTAATGAGTGAAGCGATCATTGGTTGAACGGGGACAGCATGCGTTTAGAGTTGAGGTTAGCTTACGATGTATGATACTACCTATGCAGTGGAAATGCTTCAAACACTGACAGAAGTGGCTGCATGCGTTCGGTGCTTCACTCGCATTGTAGTATTAGCATGGCTAGTCAGTCATGCTCAGCCGAGGAGGAAACTTCCGTCCGATATTGTCGAGGTCAAACCGGTCGTAAAAAAGTCCAGCAATTGCTTCGGTGTTACATGGTGCCTTGTTTAAATTACTCTAAGTCTTGGTGCAGTTACTTCATGAGTGACATCTTACTCACCTCAGCGGATTCATTTTCATGAAATTCCAACCACGCGATCATGTCCTGTAGTGGAGACCACGAGTATGATACTAGAAGTATTAAAAGGGATTTTGTGAAGCTAAAACGATGATGTTCCTCAAAATTAGGAAATTCCGTATGGCTTCTATTGAAGGCGCGTGTCTTCTGGGTTTTGTTGATGTTGGACTGTGTTTTGCTTTGGAACTTTCGAGCGTGTTGACTGCTTTCTTCAAGATTAAAGCTTAGTCGTGAATGCTTTCATCACTTAAACGATTTGGAGCTTCCCTCGAGACGTAGACTTGAAAAACTCAAGTTATGTGGGGGTTGTAAACGCAGGTTTCCGTTGTTCATTTGGCTTCATATTGCTGTTAAGCTGCCAGATTTATGACATTCGGTCTGTATAATTAAAATATTACAATGAATAGTCTCCGTCCAAAACCATATAATTTAGAACATCTCAATAACATTCGTTTGCACATAATCTAAAAAACTCCGTAATTTTAGAAACATGAAACGCCCCATACTATTTTTTGTAGACTCGTCCTAAATCTATTTAATTTGCTTATTTACGAGAGTGAAAACTTTTGGCGTCGCAGAGCAGACTTATTGGGAAAAATTTTAACGAGGCCTCTCTAGGGAAATAATCGATTGCCCTGCAAGGAAGGCAGAACCCGTTAAGCTTTTTAAACAATTAAAACTTTGGGTGCTAAGGTAGCGTAGATTGATGAATAATAAAACGCAACAGGCAAGATTAAGTCAGAGGCCTTCCTTGCTTTCTTCAGCCTGGCGCTCAGCCTTCATTGTTGCTTCTGGAAAAATTCCTTCTTTGTGGACGCTTACAACACCAGTGTTTAGTTAGTGTTCGTGGCATAAGGTGGAGGTGCTGCAGTAGTTAGTTTGGCCTGGAATACTCGTTACGAATTGGTGTCGCAGTCTTAACATGTAGAATGCGATGGGTTAAACTGAAGTTCAATTTTCAACTCTAATTTAAAGTTAAAATTGATTAGCAAATTTATAAATACCAAACGTTAACTGGGTCCATTAAATACCATTAATTTAAAAAAAGCTTGTTAGAATTTTTCAAACAACCCATCAATGGGAAAAACCTAAGCACGACTCACCGGTGGGTCGTTTCGCAGTCGATGTGAACATGCGTAGAGATTCAGAAACACGGTATTCGTGAAAAACCGAGTAGCTTATCAGAGCCGTTTGTCTTGCGAGAGTACGTAGCGATTTGTGACAGTGCGATCTGAAATACTACATTCAACACTGGTTCTATAAACCATGCTGTACATAGGTTAAGCCGAAGCTAATTTCCCCTCGTAAATGCTTTCAAAGGTTGAAGCTCGTTGACTGCGCCACTTTTGAAATTCTATGCGAAGGTTGCTCTGTGAACATCGCCTCCTGGCTTAGCGTCACTTCTGCTCGCCTTAATTGCCTCCGATTGGATAATTGGAAGACAATTTACTCTCGAGCGAGAGTTGGGCTGCAGATGGTCTGAATATATCGGAGTATGTTAATGAAGTGCATTAAAACTATCCGCTATATTGAGAGCTCATTTGCATCGAGACGCACCCGAACGCCTGAACAACCTTTTATTCCGGGGCGTGTTTCATTAAAATCGTTTAATATGCGCACTCTGCATCATAAGAATTGCCTTTGATATTTCGGAAAGATTAATTTTAGGTTTGAGCGTCGATGCTAAAAATTAACTTTGGATAACCGTGAATGTTTTAATTATTCTCATCTATTTTCATAGGAATGATTTTGCATTTTCACGTCGAAAGTTTTTCTCATTTAAATTGATGGAAATGATTTGAACAGCCTAAGGAATGACCATAAAAATATTTTTAATTCAAATGACTCTACTTCGTAGTTTGTAGGGATTTTTCTAATACTGTAATTTTTAAATTTTCCAATTACAATTATTAAAAAAAGAATTGCAACACAAGAAGATTCAATGTCATGTATTACTTAAAGTGTAGGTGCAGCTAGACTGTACTTCAATGTTGCAATATTTAAATACGTCAAAGCGATGGATTGCAGTGGGAAACGCATGTGAAGTGAATAGGTCAGCTTCTATGAATGAAATTTTATGCTGGTAAAAAATTCCCTTTTCTCGCATCCTGCATTTCTCCGCCTGAATAGCCCCACTGAACAATTGCAGATTAGGTTCAACTACAAATTAATTTTAGCCTCTCTAACCACAAAAAAAGTGTTCAAAGAGATGACGGATGGAGACACCATTTAGTGTAAAGATGAGGGAACGCGGAATCTACGCACCAGGTGTGTTCCCACACAAGATCCTTGCTGCTTGGAAGCGCTAAGTTGAGAAGGTACGTTATGACACAGGATAAAAATGAAGAATAGAGTTGTAAGATAGTGAAAAACAGGACAGCATTGAACAGGAAAAAGATGGTCCGAAATAAAATGAAATGCCACTCTATTTCAAGCAAAAGAAAGCCTACCGAACCTATCCCTGTGCAGTTTGCACCACACATTTTCCAGAGCACTAGTTCCCATGAATAAGACACTGGTATCCTCCTGGGGGACTGAAGTATAGCATTACTGTGTACCTCACTAGCAAATGTATTCTAAATAACGCCTTTTGGATTAGCGTTAAATTTAGCTGATATATTACACGGTGGTTTTTGGGATTTTGTCGTCATTTTTAGAGATATTTCTTGCGAGCACAGTAAAAGTCGCCAGCAAAACATCTCATCCATCGGAGCACCACACTATTATTGCACGGTGTTTTTTGAGATTTTGCCACCCCTATTTTAGTGTAATATTTGTTCAGGGCACAGTAAAGGACGCCAGCAAAAGGTCTCGTCCATCGGATCACCACACAAGACGACAGCAGCATGCAGGTGTCAGGCGAGGAGTTACGCAGAAGAGCGAGGCGGTGGAGTGCGAGCGCTGCAGCGTTTATTCTCGCCCCGGGATTTAACCGCAGCAGTGGCTGTGCGCTCCTCGCTAATGCAACGCTCGGGAACTGTTTTGTTTGGAACAAAAAGTAGGATTGGGTCGAGCCAAACGGCAAAGAGTCCACGGAAATATCCCCTGCAAAAACCCAAGATGGGATTATCCAGGGAAAAAGACCTTAGAAACACCTAAGCTGCTCATGTAAATCTCGTTACGGCAATAGAGAGATGCTATCGCGGCGGCTACGATCCCTGTTCCAATGGTGCACCAATTTCCTGGTGTTTGCACGGGCTTTTTCTTAAGCGAATTCGAAGCCCTAACGGTCACCCAACTAACGAATTATTGCCTTGCAAGACCAGGTGCGGATGGCACGCGTGCTCCTGCGGGGTAATTATCACGAAAAATTTCTTCTTTCTGAGCCGTGGGCCAGAGCGCGGTCGTGCGCAAGCTTTAACGGAGCTCGGCCCCGAAGAAATCTCCTTCCTTCGTTAATATTTGAGTAACATTAACGTTGTATCAACGGTAAGCCTAGAGGTGTTTTTTTGCAGGACCTAATGTGTAGAGCTCATGGTGTTGTGCAAAGAAACTTCGTCTCCAGCAATATTGCCACGAAAACCTCTGTGAGAGAACTGCATTGGTTTTCTCACGTTCGATTATGGGACGCCCAGACTACAAATGCAGTCGAAAAACGACCCAGTTTACAAACTTGTTTAGTACTATTTAATGGCACTTCTAGCCAAGGCCATGAAACCGTTTCATATCCAAATACAGTTGAAGAAAATAGTTTATTACAGCCGAGTGAAATACATAATGTTCTCATCTGTTTTGTTCAGCCACCAGTTTTTTACACAAAAAACTAGACGCATAATTACAACTTCATCTTTGCACTGTTACACGAATGCGATATGTGCTTCAAAATGATTTTGGGGTAAGTTCAAAAAGAGGCACGCGTAGTCATGTTAGCCACCTTACCGGACGCTGAGCACATGGATAGTTTTTCATCATAATTTTGAGATTAATAAAAAGAGACATAATGTCAGCCAACATACCGAACGCTGTACACATGGATAGTTTTGACGGACCGAGGAGCGCATTGCAGGTGTGGCGGTGCTCTCTAAGGGCCATTGAAGCCGTGTGCTCATTGAGACTGAGTGCCATCCATGTATGGCTATCGTAAAGTGTAATTAGCTCGCTATAATTAGGGAGCTTTACTTATTGTATTAAGCTCATTAGCATAGCATGCAGAGGACCGCACGAGACAGCGTATCATTGTGGCGGCAGCTCTCGAGGTGCGGGCTCTGCTGGCAGCCAGATTTGTTGCGCTGCCTGCCCTGTTACAGTGCAGCCTGTTAGGCTGCCTGGTCTGTTACAGTGCAGCCTGTTACGCTGCCTGGCCTGTTACGCTGCCTGCCCTGTTACAGTGCAGCATGTTTCGCTGCCTGGCCTGTGACGCTGCCTTGTCTGTTACAGTGCAGCCTGTTACGCTGCCTGCCCTGTTACAGTGCAGCCTGTTACGCTGCCTGGCCTGTTACAGTGCAGCCTGTTACGCTGCCTGGTCTGCTACAGTGCAGCCTGTTACGCTGCCTCGTCTGTTACAGTGCAGCCTGTTACGCTGCCTGGCCTGTGACGCTGCCTGCCCTGTTACAGTGCAGCCTGTTACGCTGCCTGGCCTGTGACGCTGCCTTGTCTGTTACAGTGCAGCCTGTTACGCTGCCTGGCCTGTGACACTGCCTGGTCTGTTACAGTGCAGCCTATTACGCTGCCTGGCCTGTTACGCTGCCTGCCCTGTTACAGTGCAGCCTGTTACACTGCCTGGCCTGTGACGCTGCCTGGTCTGTTACGCTGCCTGGCCTGTTACAGTGCAGCCTGTTACGCTGCCTGGCCTGTTACAGTGCAGCCTGCCCTGTTACAGTGCAGCCTGTTACGCTGCCTGGTCTGTTACGCTGCCTGGCCTGTTACAGTGCAGCCTGTTACGCTGCCTGGCCTGTTACAGTGCAGCCTGCCCTGTTACAGTGCAGCCTGTTACGCTGCCTGGTCTGTTACGCTGCCTGGCCTGTTACAGTGCAGCCTGCCCTGTTACAGTGCAGCCTGTTACAGTGCAGCCTGTTACGCTGCCTGGTCTGTTACAGTGCAGCCTGTTACGCTGCCTGGTCTGTTACGCTGCCTGGTCTGTTACGCAGCCTGCCCTGTTACAGTGCAGCCTGCTCTGTTACAATACAACCAGCACGCTGGGAGGATCGAGCGGCAGGAAACCCGGCAATTTTAAGGTCCTCGCGTCAGGGCAGGAAGGCTGCCCGCGTTTTGTCTAACGAGCGCACTCACATGACGGAGCTGACATGAGTGCGCTGAGCGATGCAGGGTAAATTTCTGTGAGAGTGATGGTTTCAATAATACTGCAGATTAAAAGCCTAATTCAACATTGTCAGTATTATGTGTATTAAGTGGTAACGGTATGAGTTCATTGTCACGGTTGGTTAACGTGGAAAATAAAGCACTACTGAGAACAGTGAATACTCTTGTTTTATTCTCACTTCGTGCCTCGTTGCACAAATGTTGAAAAAATGTTACAGAACGCTTGAAACAGATGTGGAAAATGAGTCGTTGATATTCCTTGTATATGCGCATGACAGTATCTTGAACAGAGGACAAAGCGTCGCTGAAACACGACAAATAGAGTAGGAACATCTACTCGGCTGAAATCCTTCATACATACGAGTAATTTGCACTTGTGCGCCTGCACATGTTGTGTCGTGACATGTCGTGGCGTGGCGGGAGATTCTCATTTGAAAAATGAGCGTAGCATTTAGTTCTTTATCTCAGGATTTTGTTCTATAACTTTAGCAATAACAGAGATAAGATGGCGCCTGTTGTGTTGTGAGCAGAGTCATAAGGCGGTAAACAGGCTAGAAAATATATCCAGAAGCGAGGCCGAATACACTTTTTATCTCTCAAACGTTTGTTCCTCTGGACATGTCTCTCGTAGGCTACAACTGCCTCATTTATAGAAATAATAGCGTTCGCTGAAGGCAGATGGCAAATGTCGATATGAAGGTTGAGGATGCCTTCATTTTGTCAAAATTAGGTTTTTTGTTTTGCTTCAGGCCATGCTTCTTCAGTTCACTGTTGTCCTGTTTTTCAGAACCCAGTACTTTTTCCTTAAACTTTTTCTTTTTTCAAAAAAATATTTTCCTGACACTTTTTATAAGTTACAGTGTGTAGGGGTTTTGAGTAGGAACACATCTTGTGCATAGATTCACCGTCCAATTAACTTTGTACTCAATGGTGCCTTCCTCCTTTCTCTCTTTGGAACACCTTTGTTGGGACTTGGGCTGTTAAACTAATTTCTTTAATCTACAGTAATGTGCTATGTCTGTGCGTAGGGGGTGGGGACACACCTTGGGTGTATATTCCCCGTTCCTTCAGCTCCACACTAAATGATTCCTTCCTCGTTACCGAGTCGGGGGCGCCATTGTTGTAGTTCAGGAGGCGCGAATAAACTTGTGATCCTATTTAACGGGGGACATTTTTGTCTTGACTTCAGTGACAACAGAATACCTCAGAGCGGAATTCATTTTAAACAAATGACATTTGTTCATTTTTTAATATTTGTTGTTTTCGAGTGTATGTTTTCGTGGCATGGCTACATATTTTTTTTGTAAATATGTCTAAAAACCAAGATATTTTCTCTGAATCGAAGGGAAATTTGCGACCTCTGTAACTTCTGTCATGCCAGCTTAATTAATTCATGCTTTGCTCCGGAAATTCATAGCGTAATTCATTTACACACGAAATGTTGGTGAGCTGCTAATTTTGATTTCAAGAATCGAATGTTGGCTGCTCTGCTTTAATTAGCACATTTCAGAGAATGTTTCAGAACTCCTGTATGGGCGTGGTGGTTATTGGGCATTTTCTTAACTTTTCGCATTATTTTTGTTCGATGAGGCCAACGTACTGTGCTAACGACTTTCTTCTGCTGCATATTCGTTTGGTTTTTTCGTCACTTTCACTACCCTCGGTGATGGTAATTCTATGGCCTCTCACTGTCTAACTAACAAAAGTACCAAAACCAGAACTTTGCACCCCTTCTTTACGAAATTTGGATTACGTTGATAGTTTTGCCGGAATGATCACCTTTATTGAGTGCAAACGGGTGAATTTTAAAGCTAGTTATATTCTTCAACGGGCATTATGAAATGAAGACAAACATTCCTGCTCTACGACCCAAATATTTAGAAAAGAGGGAGGCAACATGAACGAGCCCAGCTTCCAATTTTTGAGTAGCTCTCGAGTCCCGTACTGTCATGCATCACTCACGCACAGGCACCAGAGCACAGGTAAAGAATAAATTATTGTTCCCTTCACTGTTATCAATATTTATTTATTAGCACCAGTACATCCGTTTCAACAAAAGAGAGCCGTCGTTTCACAGATGTGTCTCTTTTTGCTTGTGCGCTCGTGTCGCACTGTATGGAATATCGAAGCCGTTGCATGTCTTCCCTGCCACGTTGACCCCTGACGAGGCACTACCACGGCCCCATGAATGCATGGATTCTGATTTCGTGCGGGAAATTACGCAACTAATTTGCTATCTGCATATTTCTGGAATTCACGTTAATTCTGAACTCCAAACTTTTGAATGATTTCCCACTCATGATTGGTCAAGACGATTTTAGAACGAATCCACAGCGCTAGAGAAGACGATGCTCTCTGGTATCTGGGGCTAGACTCAGAAAAATTTAAATTGGAAGCAATTCCAGGCTTGAGGCGTCCAAAAATGTTTTCATTTAAAATTCTGTTCGTTATTTTTGGTGCGGGTGTAATCGTCTGAACCGGATTTTCTAGTGGGTTCATAGCGTTCTTTGCTCATTCTTATATTATTCTTATGTCACACACATGCAAACGTTTTTCTTGCAATGCAATGCAGCAACGTTTGCATGTCTTAAGGATTTTACACATTGTAATTTGCCTAATATAGTTTTATGCTCGCGTAAAATATTTAAAAAAACTAGTTTGCGAGTGCTGTGTGTTCGTTGCCTCCCCCATCCGGGTTTGCGCTGCACGCAGTGTGTGTGTGCGCGTGAATTTAACAAACAAAAGCCCTAAAAACCCTAATCGTGTTATCCTGAGTCGAGGGCGAAGTAATCTGCCGGAAAAAGTACTCAGATGAAGTCCGTCAAAAATATTTTCGAATTCTATTAGCGTTTGCACTCACCGAAATGCACTGAGGGCTTTGATGCTCTGATTTCATTTGCATACTCGTATTGCTCTCGGACGGCTCGACTCGTCTTCATCAAATGATAAAAAGTGTCCACTTCCTAGCTGCCTCCAGTGCACAGGCAGGCGGTGCAAGAATTCAAGTATTTGCTTGTCTTGAGAATATTTGTCCTGCCCTCCATGCATATCTCATGCTGACCATTTTTGTAAGACTTGCTTGGAAGGCTTTTACCTTCACTTGATACCTCTCATATATTTACATTCATCCACTCAATTTGGTATTTTGTGATAGTGTGCTCCAATGTGATCTCTGGTTTCTCCTAAATTTCTCTAGAGTCAAAAGTATCAATTATAATGATGTATTACTCAACTCGCTGAACGTGCTGGTACTCATCACTCAGCTGAGCAGCACCCATCACTCAGCTGAGCAGCACCCATCACTCAGCTGAGCAGCACCCATCACTCAGCTGAGCAGCACCCATTACTCAGCTGAGCAGCACCCAACACAAGGGTTGAGCAGAATACTCGTGACAGCCTCACCATTACCTCGTCATTACCACGCCTTAGACTCACGCTGGTCATGTCATTAACCACACGGTTCCTGCTCTCTTAATTCTTAGCGTGAACTTCTTGTACCAGATTGTGGTGGTAGTTGAAATTCTGTTTTTTTTTGCGCTTGTGAAGATAGATAAGAAATGATGTTGTAAGAAATGCTATGAATTGTATGGGGTTTGGAAGAGATGACTGGATCAGATTTATCTCTATTAGGTGATTTTGGCCCGAATTGAGTCCTTTGTTACTCATGCTTGAATGCATTCTAATGCGAACGTACTATTATGTCTGTATTATATATTTTTGGCTACTGTACTCTGGTAACTCAACAAGATACCCCAAGACACAGAGCTGCTGCTGTGGAGGGGCCCGTCACGCTGCAGCTGCAGAGGTGCCGGTCTGCAGGAGAACGAGTGCCTGCCGCGTCGAGGTGCCACGACAGGATTACTGCAGAGTGCCAATTTCCTCGATTTCCTGCTTAAAGCTCATTACCTCCAGCAGCTCAGGCCGGTGCAGGCCGGTGCCTGTCACGCAAAGCTCTCGGGCTTGTCGCTTGCTCTCGTCGCTTGTTGCTTTTTGGGCTCAAACGCCCGTGGCTCAATTGCTCGTTTGCTCGAAAACCTGTCTGATTAAGCGACTGGACTTTAATTTGGATGCTTTTTTTATGTCTTCGAGATAATCTTCCAAGTGAACTTTGAAAAAAGGCTGTTAGTAAATTTCGTTGCATATTTTGTTTCTTTTTCATCTCGCTCCTATTCCCCTGCGAGCAATGACTATTAAACAAGAGGTTTTTCCAGGGGGACTTGCAAATTAAAATTTGTGCATTGATGTTTAATTTCTTTTTCAGGTGAGTGGAGGTTGGCACGGTGCGATCTGTGCGTCCAGGTTACAGGTGAGGCGCTAGCAAATGAACAAATAAATTTCAGCGTTGTCACGCTTCATGCTCGCTCTCATTTTACATATCTTATCCTCAGAGATGACTGTATATATCTGAAAGTATATAAAGCGGAAATTCGTTTGCTTGAAGTTATACTTTTCTTATCTTAAGTGTGTTTTTTTTAGGTAATTAAATGTCTAAATTTGATATTACTTTGAAAGATGCTAACAAATCGTATCAGAATTTGCGTCATCAATCGAGAGAGTTAACTTTGTGACTCAATGTGAAGCCTCAATTCCAACATTGGAGCCATTCCTTCACAGTACACTCCTGTGATGTACTGAACTATAATGAAAATATCGGATACATTATTGCCACATTTGGAAGAAGTGCTTGTTTGAAGTATTGAAGAGAACTATTTTTGTTACTCGACGTCAAGGTACTTAAATGTTCGGTGTCATCTCCGTAGACTACAAAACGAGCCAGGGTACTTAAATGTTCGGTGTCATCTCCGTAGACTACAAAACGTGCCATGGCACTTAAATGTTTGGTGTCATCTCCGTAGACTACAAAACGAGCCAGGGTACTTAAATGTTCGGTGTCATTTTCGTAGACTACAAAACGTGCCATGGTACTTAAATGTTCGGTGTCATCTCCGTAGACTACAAAACGTGCCATGGTACTTAAATGTTCGGTGTCATCTCCGTAGACTACAAAACGATCCAGGGTGCTTAAATGTTCGGTGTCATCTCCGTTGACTACAAAACGTGCTAAGGAACTTAAATGTTCGGTTGCACGGAATAGTCTTCGTTGATTGGCACAACTGTTTTACTTATATGCCTTTAACATAGAATGATGAAAGTGAACCTAGAGCTTATGTTTAGATGTAGTGTCGGTGTTAACTTCCATCGTTAACTAGTCTCGTGCATTGATTGTGGCTGCTACATCCGTAGATTTTTTTGGAGCAATTGCTTCTGGGCGTCATCGGTGCCATCACCAGCAGCTACCGAACTGATGACAGAGAGAGATTTTGTTGGCTTACTGGTTGATGAATTAATGTATTTTTGATGCCTAAACGATGAAGTTTAAGATTTTACTTTTTTAATTACAGCTTTCTTTGCGTTCTTTGTGAGACATTTGAACATTTCCACTTATTTACTGCTGAGAGGGAAAACATTTATCTTTCTCCTTAGGTATTTGAATCGTTGTGTTCTGAATTTTTATTCCCTTCTCCCAGATTGTTTTTGTCTTATCTGTACACCCTTTGAGTATAATAGCACATTTGTACTTGGAGAATACGTTCTTCATGATTCGTCATTCTGTCTACAAAACACAGTGTATTTGTTGGCAAGAGCAGACTATGGGTGTACGTGTGCAGTTTGTGCGTGTACATCGGCCATGCGTGTTCGAGTACTTTGTGTTTCTATGAACATGTACAGTCTATGTACTCATGTTAAAAATCGAATTTTACTGAAACCGTTCGTTCTATTATATCATGACGACAGCTGCCGGCTGTCCAATGTTCTTATACAGGAACCTTGTGCCAAAATGTAAATTTCCTTGCAGCTAGACGTATTTTGTTTGTGGTTGAGCTTTGTTACTTCCACTATGATTAATGCGTTTTTTGTGTAAAGATTTCTAAATCCTTAAATGGCGGGTGGTACAACTTCCGAGTAAAACTTTTTTGACACTTGTAGACAGATATTTGGAGTGGATTGGCCGTGTTTACAGTCGATGTAGTGTTCATTGGTCTGTGGAAAATATTTCAATGGAGATATTTTAAGTCAATGAAGGCTCTGTAGTAATGGCCCGATCGTTTGACGTCATGCAGCGCAAATACGCTCTTCAACTTAGAATTTTTTTAGACATTGCTGCTGAATGACTTTCTCTGGTTGAATGTGTGTCAAGAATGGATAGTTCTTAGGTTCGGTGTGTTCCCCCAGGGTGCGAGCTTTACTAACGCTGTACCAGACCAGAGAATGCATAAGATATTTTACACAGCCGTAATCCTTCACCGCATTTTAATATCCCTTGATGATTAAAAGATAAATTGTGGACGCACCTGCAGCGACGATCCAAATAAGGACTCGACTTTCGCGCCATCATAAACTCCGTATTTCACAATACGGAAGTATTTAAGGCAGGTTGGGTGTAGGAGGGAATTTCATGCTGTGCGCCGTAGAGAATAACTCGATAGCAATTCATCAACAGCACTCGGATCACATCGGAAACGCATTACTCAATTAAGAGCTGTACTCGCACGCATGGAAGAATTTTGCTGTTAGAACGTATGTCGCTTGAACTTTTAACTTATACTTGGCCGTGATAATAATTTTTCGTACTCTTGATATGCGTTCATTGAATAGGAGCTGAACGGAAGTTACGTTCAGTTTATGCTCGTCCACTAAGAGATACAGCTGAAATTAGTTTTCTGCCGCCTAATGGAGTAACCAATTCCGTGAGCTGGTATGGTTCTCTGTGGTGGATGCAATTTTCAGGGTTTATTTCCAAGACAATTCACGCGAGAGGAAAATTTAATGCTTCTATGATAGAACTCTAAAAGCATGCGTCTGCATTCTTGAACAAAATAGTTTAGATATATCATTCCAAGTGGCAATATTTCAAGAAAACTTTACTCGAGACCAGCGAACAAGGCTAAAGAACTTGGAAAATTGTGCTGGGTTGAGTTATTTGCGGGCGCTGCTTCTCGCCTGGTGTCGGGATGAGCTGCAGTAACCAGAATAGCTTGTAATTTAAAGCGAGATGAGCATATAAGTCTTCGCAGCGCAAACTCCTGATTCCTGATGATATTCAGGG
>JACJUY010003091.1:22498-46118 GCA_014220935.1 Platorchestia sp. MABIK | reverse complement strand
TCAGAACTTTGAAGTGTGTTACTTGAAATATGCGGTTGTTTACATTCAATTAACATGGGTCTGGCATGGGTCTCCTTAATGGGTCTGGCTCCACTAATGCAGCGTCTGCTTGTCAACGTTATAATGGACTTGAAAACTTCCTCCGCAAGTTTGCCGTCGAATATTCAGGATTTCCGGAGCGAATACAGTAGCTTTCTGGTGCAGCAGATCTTCCTCTCTTATTTTCTCGCAGCTTGTCTCAACCTTGAAGCTTGAGCAATGACATGCCGACGTGCTGTGGTATGTACGTGAGCATCCTGCGGCTGTTCTTCCATAACATCAGTCACTTCTTCTTCTTTCCAGTTCGGTTTCTTGAACTAGCACCAAGTTTACTTTTCCTGCTAATAATCCGGAGCTGCGAATTTATTTTTACCCTACACGCATATAACTAACCGCGTTACACTCCCCAATGCGGCCCAGTGGGAAGACCCTGTAGCTGTGATCAGGAACCAACCATGTCGAGCGCTGCTTGAGTCTTGTGTCAAACAGGCACACGTGAGGACTGTCTCACGCTGGAGTCCTGTCATTACCGCACTCAGCCACGGCTTCGCTAACTACAGTTGCTGCGCTCGCTGCTGCTATTACTCATCGATTGTGCTCCGCCACTCCGCCTCTGAGAAATTCCCGACATCTTTCACTGACAGCCCTGAAGACAAACCCTCACCCAGCGACAGAGGCTAATTATCTCACCCTTGACTCCTGTCACGGAATACACCTGGCTAATAATTTCCATTACATTCATCAGGACTTGACTCGTAGATTGTACGAGAAAGATGTTCATGAAGAGCATTCTTTCTCTGTTAATTAAGAGGCCATGTGCTGTTATCGAACCAATAAAGCAACCAGCTGAATGGACTTTATGACCAGTTCTTCTTCAGTTGCTTAAAATAGCTCCGACCAAAGTGAAGCAAGACCATGAAAGTTTGAAAAGCATTAAACTGCTGTGGTGATAATTCACACCTCAGCAAGCTAACCCATGATTTATTATTGATGTCTCGCCGTTAAGAAAATTACCGCCTCACTGTGCCTGCTGGTAAGGTTACCTTTTTACCTGCTCAAAACCTGTAATTTTTGCCCTCGTCCGGGCCATGCGACGCGACAAGTCTCAGCTTCGGCCCCACTCTGTTTTCGTCCTCAAATTTGGTTGCCTCAAGTCCAGGTTCGTGGAAAACTTAGGGACAAGTGTGCGATTTGCAGCAGCAATTATGAATGGAGCGCTCGTGGAAGAACTCGAGTAACTTCAAGCCTGCCGCTGCTGAGTTACCACAGCTTACCTCCAGGTCTTCCATTCGTTACTGCCTCGCCAGTTTTTTGTAGCTCCGGTTATTAGAGGTAATTTGTTACCTTCTGCTGACTCTGCTTTCCTATTGCCCGTAATGAATTGTGCTGTATTGGGGTCACAACATCTCCAACGCTCTTACTAAATCTGCCTTTCGATTTTTTCCATAACAGTGCAATAAAATTTTCAATATTCGCTGACTGGATGTTACACACAGACTTGAAAATACAACTGGCACTGTTTCTTCAATGGTAATTGCAATCTAAGTTCCAGTCAATTGAAAACGTAGTTCTCTTTTCATGTGAGATGCTAGAGTTGACGTTTGAACAGGTATTCCTCTCAAGTCAACAATTATTCTGAGAGCATTCTCTTTTCATTTCCTGAGATTCAGAGCCAATTATACTTCAGCACAGACCGTGAGGCTAGTTTATTATCTTCCCACGATTCCAAAGGATGCTAATCGCAGAGTCACACATCAGTTGCGGCGCTCATGTTAGTTTCATGCGGTAACGAAGACGATGGCTTGGCCATTCCAGGACCGTCACCGGGAACTCCAGACGGCAGCCGCCCTCCCTCCGTCTGTCTGACTCATCCCTGCTCCAGCCATGGCTCGACTTGCGGCCTGTCTTGGCTGGCTGTGCTTGCGTCGTGTCTTGGCTGGCTGTGCTTGCGTCATGCTCCAGTCATGGCTGGCTGTGCTTGCGTCATGCTCTTAGCTGGCTGTGCTTGCTTGCATCGTGCTCGCATCTTGGCTGGCTGTGCTGGCGTCATGCTCTTGGCTGGCTGTGCTTGCACAATACTGGAGGCTGTGCAATTTGAGCGATGTTTACCTACCGGCTGCTCTTCAACCTAATGAGATATTCGTTATGTTGCTCAAGAGGTGCTGCGCCAGTCAACATCATCAAGAGTCTCTGTGTACCGGGCATAGCGCAAGTTGTGAGCTCGCTCTACCCTGCGCTATTATTATAAGCTCCCCACCCAGCATATCGTGGCAGGCCGCGCTTGCAGTAATGGTTTTATTAGCGATTCTGCTTGCCTCAACCGTCGCAGGTCCTGTGCTTGCGTTATGCCTGCAGTCAAGCACACTTTGCATATACGAGGTCGTGGCTGATAGTGCTCGCAGGCTGGACTGAGAGTGTAAGCAGGTTGTCTCCATGTAAGAAATGGTGCTACGACACGTTATCAGTGAGCGCTGAACTTCAAACTGCCCGCAAGCTGTGAAAGTTATTTTTCACTAAGCAGAACGTAAGCTTCGCCTGCTTACAATGCTCGGCATCGCAGAGCTTCCCTCCCTGTTTGTTTCCTGACATTGTACTGTACTCAGAATTTGTTACATTCAAGGCACCGCCTCCTACCACCTGGTTGCTGCTGCAGATTGCGGCGATGCACTAGCTGAGGCGCCTTGCTGCCTAATCGCAGTTACAGTGCAATTACGGGTAAGATTTGCTTGCATTGTCTTGTAAATGTGTGGCCTGACATTAGCAAGTTGAGCGAAGCATGCGCATGTTTGCCACTCATTAGAGGCTTGCATGTCTTTATCGTTGAGCTTCTCATGGTCGTGTGGGTTGCGCTCCGTCGAGTCTGATTTACGCGCGTGGCTCAGCCGTGCCCACAACGTTTGGTTCACTCTTCACTGCATGGTGAGTCGAATATGACATGTACCGAATTTTGCTGTATTCAGTATGTCCCTCAGAAACCTGAATCGAGTTTTTATACCCTTATCAGTAATACCATCATAAGAATACCCGTATCAGTAATACCATCATAAGAATACCCGTATCAGTAATACCATCATAAGAAAACACGTATCAGTAATACCATCATAAGAATACACGTATCAGTAATACCATCATAAGAATACCCGTATCCGTAATACCATCATAAGAATACCCGTGTCAGTAATACCATCATAAGAATATCTGTATCAGTAATACCATCATAAGAATATCTGTATCAGTAATACCATCATAAGAATCCCGTATCAGTAATACCGTCATAAGAATACACGTATCAGTAATACCATCATAAGAAAACACGTATCAGTAATACAATCATAAGAACGCCCGTATCAGTAATACCATCATAATTTTGCTTGAAATTAAATGCTTATGGTATTCCTATGATGGTATTACCGATACGGGAAAATAAATACTCGGTTCGAGCTGGTGTGGGAAAGAAAGAATTAATTGAGACAAGTGCATTGCTACGGTTTGTACCGCTTATGAGACATACTGTACATCAAATGAACGCGAGTGAGACGTGTTCGATACACCCCTCAAGCGGTAGAGTTCAGTTTGGACGCCATTTCTGACCGAGTGCATTTCCAAATTCCTCAAAATAATTCATGCAGTGATGGCTTAAGAGAACTGACTTGTGCTTCAGGTTGTGGGTGCGGAAACCAAAATGCGCTGTCAGGCAACTATTTTATTGGTAGCTTTCAATTTGGCGTTTGGCAGCTGTAGCTTTCTTTGTTGGGTCCTAGTAAGATCACACGCTGAATATGCCGCGTAAACACGAGGTATACGCAATACTTGTAGACATCGAGCTCTCCCACGAAATTTGAAATACAAGCTAAGTGTTTTACAGCGGCAGTGATGCTGAGTATCACAGAACTCCCGAGATGAAGAGGTGAGGTCCCGAGCTGAAGGTTAGGTAGGCCTCATTTTTGTTGAAGTAGAAAAGTTTTTTCTTTTGTGACAGTCCATCTATTTTTCGGCTCCCTGCTGTCCTTTATTTCAGTACCGACTACATTTACATTTATCTTGTTTCATCAACTTCTTGCAATCTTGTTATTTCTGTGCGTAGGGCGAGGGGACATGCCGTGCGCATAAATGACCAGTTCCATTAATTCTGTAGTAAATATAGCCTCCCTCTTTTCTCTCTTAGACCCTTCTTTGTGAGCATTAAGGGAGACCTAAACTATGTAACTCATAATCTAATCAAAGTTACGGGTCGCCTTCATAATGCCTGTCAATGGTGCCTGAAGTTCAGGCTCATAGCATCGTAATGCAGCTGTGCATAAAAATGATGTGAAACCCTTTACGGGCGACGGAACGCACATCACAAAATGTGTTCAATATGTTGCCAGTTTGGGCGCTTCATACATCAGCAAACGACCTAATGACTAACAATTCACTGTTTGATTTATTCGTTATGAATTTGGGGCGCAAACAAAGAGCTGCAAGCTCTTAAATGCGTGCGCTCTCAATTGACTTACGTTTGATGTTTGCTCGTTGTGCGATCTCGAGCGTTAATTCTGCAGCACAGGCTTTACGAGCTAACTTACTCGCTAACTTTTGCCTTGTTCTCGACCAAGCAACTTTGAACTGTGCTTTTTAGGACGTGCTCATCTACAGCTTCATGCAGATTACTGAGCGGCGGCACTATTCATTGATTGTTCAGAGCAAGTGAAAGGCAGCGTCGTGGTGTCAGTCACATGCAGTTCTGCACGTCAGAACTCGCATGGAGGCGCAGCGGACATCCATAAAATTCATCATCATCATCACAGTCAATTGAAACAAGAAATAGCTGCAGCAAACTTACTCCGTATAACGTTTTGTACAACGGTCACAAAGTACGACAGAGAATTTAATTTGACATCACTCAGGTATAGAATAAATACAGTGACGAAAACGCAATGCAACTACCAATTTACAGGGCAAAAATCAGAACTACGGCATGCATTTTACGCTATTGTGTCGCTGCCCTAGGGGAGGGTGGTGAGGAGGCCAGTCTTCCAGTGCTTCTTGGGGCTGTGTGGCGCCCCTCGAGAGTACGCAAGCTGCCAGACTTGCGCTCGGAGGGAAAGGAGGTGTGTTGGTGGTGTCTGTTCTCGTCAGCGGACTTTGAAGATTTTGCTCTTGTCAGTTATTACTCTAGGTACGCACTTAACGTCTCTCTTTCTCTCACTCTCACTTCCCCTCTCTCTCACTCACACTCTCACTCTTACTCTCATTGTCCAGAAAACCGGCACACCGTACAATCGGCCTCCTACGCGGGTGTCAAGCCTTTTATTCTTCATCAGCGTTTCACCTTTTCGCTTCATTAAAATGCTTACTCATTCTTCAGGCAGCGTAGCGGGCTGCGTCAACTGAGACACCCAAATTTATCTCCCTCGTGGTACCCCTTGAACTGAAACTCGACACGTTGCTTTCGATACGACCCACCGGTGGGTCATGCTCAAGTTTTTCCTGCTGCGAAACTACCTATGGATATGACGTTTGAAAAATGTTAACAATGTTTTAAGATTAATGGTATTAAATGGGCCCAGTTAATGTTTGGTATGTATCAAATTGCTAACAACTTTTGACTTTAAAGTAGGGTTGAGGATTGAACTTCAGTTTAACCCATCGCAGTCAAGGTGTTAACTAAGTTTTTCTGGGATAGTTGATCTTCTCAGCAAGAATGGAGATTGATCCTTGGATTTATTAATAAAAATATTATATTCTTCATTGGAGCTTTGAAATTTACGCATCATCTAAATTATTTTTTTAGATGAAATGACCCTCTCGTATCCTAATCAATCCTGTTCCGACCTGACCTAACCTGAGCCTATCTGTCGTATTATAACGAAATAAAAACCTTACAAAGTCATTTATCTGGCCCAAGCTAAGACAGGCTCCTTTGATAAATGTTGGCTTTGGGTCTAAGGCCTCCTTTTGCGTCTAGTATTAGCATAGAAAATTTGGCTTAGCAGATGCTTAAAATAGATGATATAATTAAAGTGAAAGCAATATTCAGCAGTATCACTTCGCTGCGAAGAATTGTGTGACGCTGCCTGTGAGTCATGGAGATTTTAGAGATTTTGCAATTTTTGCCAGTGCCAGTGGAGCCACTCACTGGTGCCAGTGCTGGCATGGAGGCGCTCACTGGTGCCAGTGCTGGCATGGAGGCGCCCACTGGTGCCAGTGCTGGCATGGAGGCGCTCACTGGTGCCAGTGCTGGCATGGAGGCGCTCACTGGTGCCAGTGCTGGCATGGAGGCGCTCGCTGGTGCCAGTGCTGGCATGGAGGCGCTCACTGGTGCCAGTGCTGGCATGGAGGCGCTCACTGGTGCCAGTGCTGGCATGGAGGCGCTCGCTGGTGCAACAGTTAGGAGTGAGCGAGCAGCGCTCTACGCTGGCTGCGTCTTGTGAGACCCTCGCTTCTGCTGAATGTTTTTCGATATTGCCTCGATCGAACTGTCCATTAGGGATCTGTCTTGCTGACTCTCCTCGCTCAAACTTTACTCAAGCTCTTCTCAACCAAAAGAGTTAGGCGAACAGAGGTTCCGCTCATAACTTTCTTTTACCAGATTATGGGAGTGTGGCACTTCACTGAGGGAATGTTGTGCTTCGACTTTTGGTGTTTACATTACTTCTTACACTTGCCTTTCTACGCCTCGTAACATTTCAGAACTGCATCAATACGAGGGTACATTTCTGCAAATGTAGGTTTGATAACGCGTCTGTAGCGTTCAGTAAATGGTTGGAACGAAGTTTAGCTTCTGGACCTGTGTTCGATTTGGTTACATGATCCAAACGTTCTGGCCTGGTTTGAGACGGTGAAGATTTGAGAAGGAGGTCGTAGGCGCAGTTTTGTTGGCGGAGGAGCATTCTGGTTGCCTAGTGCCCAATTGACCCACTTTGACATGGCGTGGGTAATCACAATACATCACGTTGAGTGATGTTGAACCTCCCTCCGAGTGATTGATATCGCTGTCAAGCGCACACTTAGTGCTTAACCTTTAGTGCACTTCTCACGGGGGAAGGAGAAGATTATTCATCATCCGTGTCTGATGAAATGATTTATCTGGCTCATTTGACCACTTAGAACGTCGCAAGTCATACATAAATAATGCGTGCGCAGAGTGGCTGCGTCTCTTGCATTTAGTAATTGTATAAAATGCTTAAATCTTCTGCCATGATCTTCGTCAAACGATTAGAATGCCATTCAAAACTTGAATTATTTCACGATAATTTTGCAGCTTTGGAAAGTTTGTTTAAAATTCTTTCATTTACTATTTTCAGATATTGAAGCGTACACTTGCATGATAGCCGATAGTTTTCGTTTAATATTGGTTGCAACCTTCTTAATCATGCAACGTGGATTGCGCAAACCAATGCGAACAGCTAATGTTGTGGAGAAAATAAATGCTGAAATAAACTTAAATCTTTACCACCAGGTTCCATTTGAGATTATCCCGCTTACCTTAGAACTGATGGTTCTACAGAGCTTTCAAAGGTATTAACTTTTGTATTAACTTCTCACCGAATATTGAGGCTATTGCCTAATTGCTCGTGAAAAGTTCGTGTGCAAATTATAAGTGATCTCGAAGTATGAATAAGAGATTTTTTAGTCAGCATGGTAGAATAATTACAACAGTCTACGAAAAGGT
Source organism: Platorchestia sp. MABIK (assembly GCA_014220935.1). Classification (NCBI taxonomy): domain Eukaryota; kingdom Metazoa; phylum Arthropoda; class Malacostraca; order Amphipoda; family Talitridae; genus Platorchestia; species Platorchestia sp. MABIK. The sequence continues at coordinate 38,425 of JACJUY010003091.1, read as the reverse complement.
TTATAACTTTGTATGTTATAAACTCGTTTCCTTGTATAAATGTGAGCACAATCGAGCACCGCAATGAAGACGCCAGAAATCGCACGCTCCATCAGAAAATTGTACGCTGTCAGTATCAGTTGTGCTGTGAAAGCTTGTGAGTTCTTGAAGCTGAAACATCGAGGCTCCGTCAAGAGATGTAAGCAAATAAGCGTTGTCTGCAGCGCAGGCCAACACGCGGTCCAGTTCACACGCTCACTTTATTATTGCTTTATTTTATTTCTAGCGTTGTGAACAGCTTAAAGCTCGCATTTGTCAACACGAATAAAGTGTGATCCAACGCTGGCTCATCGATAAATCCGCCCTCTTACACCAAAAATGGGCGCAAAATTCGTGCAGGTTAAAATTCATTGTTCGTTATCGTTCTCATCGGATGATCTGGGGTGGTGTTCAGGGCAAAAACTCTTGGCACGGGGCTGTCTGTGTGTGTATGTCGCCGCTGTGTTGCAGCCACATGGCTTCATTAATTATTCAGTCATGCACATGCAATGATGGTAAAAAGAGGGCATCAAATGTTTAACTTGAAATGAAAACAGATTCACATAGTTGAGCACTACCGGGCGGCATTGGGTGGCAAGGAGTTCATTCAGTGACGAGTTGTTGCGTTACTTATGTGAACTGCAAAGATATTTCGAATAATTGGGAATTTAGTGCACTTCTGCATTCCAACCACTCTAATCTGGCTGGAATTTAAAGATGAAGTGGGCCCGTTTAAGATTGTTAAAATGCACCATGGTAAAAATTTTCTGAATCTCTCCAGTTTTTCTTGGTTTTCTCCTCCGCATACGATTAACGATACTAAATCTGTGCTTCCAACTTCGCTTATGAGCAGCTTATCGGACGGTTTTGCCTCTTTTATTTTAACAGCTGCTTCTCAGTCCTGATGTTGCAGTTTAATTCTGGGAATCGGCGTGGACTCCAGATTTGTTGTGGATGAGACGAAATATCTGCAGCACAATGGAAATTTCGAATTACAAGCAGGTTGAGAAAAACCCAAAAATGATTTCATGCAGTAATAATTGAACGCATGAGAAGATTGTGAGTTGACCCTCAAACAAACTTGAAAGTGTTTTTGGTGGTTGAAATAGAGCAGTTAAGTAGGGCGCTTACACTAACTTACAGCGTATACCAATGAAGTTCAATGCAATTGTTGTGCGATTTAATCTCAATTTTGCGCACTGATGAGGGTTTCAATGCATAATATCTAATGTGCTATACTGAAGTCTACATTGAGGAGACAAGGAGCACGTGTATTGTCTTTTTTAAACTCCAAATCTAATGCGCGAACAAAGTGAGTACGAATAACATATTAATTTAGCATTGTTTCAGAATTATTGGCCTTTGTACGTGGCTAACTTTTAAGAAATATAATTTTTTCGATATCAAGTACACTTTGTTTCATTCAGTGCACTACCTTGCGTAGATCATGCAGTTATAATTACGAGCAATATTGCCGATTTTGTAAATTCGCGTATGAAGTTTCTGTAATAATTGACATACTAGAACATATTCGTAAGTGATCGCTCGAGATAATGGTTGGAGCCAGTTATGCTAATGCTTTCTACTTAAACAAGTCCACATTGCCTAAATGCGAACAAAGCAGCAAGCTTTACGTTAAATTGTAAGTCCATTATGTTGTTTGCCGCTATTTACCGCTCGAAGAAAGCTTGCCATGACTTTGCAGGGAATTTGAATCTGCCAATAGGCGATGGCCGGTAATGAAAAAGCACTTAACAGCCTCGATTTCGCGTTGGTTAGGCTTCTCAATAAGGGCGGGCATTATGGATCCTGAAGGTATGATCAGCAGCTCGGCCGCACTCGCACCACTTCGACTGACCGACACTATAGCAAAGTCTCCATTTGTGTTCACCGGAGAATTTATTCCTTGGAGTGATGCAGTTCTACTCTCACATAGTCGTATTTACCGACAAAAATGAATACATGGAGTTTGGTTACGTACATTTAAAACTTCTGTTAAGAACTGGCTTACAAATACTTTTGAGTTATTTTAACACTCATGCATGAACAATGCACATTTTGAATAGGGTTTATGTTGAAATGGTTTACCGACCGAATTTTGGTATCTTTGCATTCTAGAACATCGTTGCTTTTAGAGAGCTTCCTTTCACAGAGAAATTCTGAAATTTTCTCCAGAAAGTAGCATCTGGGAATTCAGAAAGGATGGAGGATTTTCCGATGTTTTTCACTTTAACTCTTGATAAAGAATGGAGCGAAAAGAAAAATGTTTTTGAGCTATACTTTTAACCTATTTCAAAACAAGCTAATAGCAGGCCTGCTAAAACAAAATACGCGTTGTGTAGGGCTGAAGAAGTATTACTCCAAAGCTCGCTTGAATGAAAATCTCTCCGCTGAACTTTGATGTTACTAAAGAGAGCCCGTTATGAGAACTGAGGTGTACTAACTCTGTGACCCCATGGCCAGGTGCTGGTGTCTGTGAGACGTGACGCTGGGCCGCCACTGAGTTCTCTGTGGAATATTGCATCGCCGAGGCAGAAGAAAATTTTAAGTTGACGAGTTAAATGACAAACGCGTTTGACGCTGAAGTGTCCGCGTAACGATGCAGTTTGGTTTGGATAATCAGCAATTCAGGCGCGAGCGAGGTGGTTGGTGCTGGAGTTCGTGCGATTCTGAATTACTTGCTGGAAATACAATTTTAAGGATTAAAAGAGGCACCAACCGTATCACACACATGTACCGTGAATACGTATATGATCATCTTGGTTATTATGTTTGTATTTCGTTTTAGCTTTAAGAGTATGGCAGTTTATGATGAAACACTGACGAATGGCGGATGGAATAGAAACACTGAGTAGTGGAATGACGAATATGTTGTCAAAGGCTCCTGCGTGGATGGTGTTCTTAGAGACATTCAGGTATGAACGGATCAAAATAGCATGTGGGGCAAAGTACTTGAGGATACGAGGTATTCCGGGTCAGTAATGATATAGGAGAAAAAAACTCGAGTCAATTTCACAGATTCCCTATAGGTGAAAAAGACGAGCTTGTACTGAACCTTGTGGGTTGCAGTGGAGTGCCTTCAGGCTGTGGGAGAGGCACGCTGCTTCTGAAGCAGAGGTTCTCAACCTGGGGAGCACCATTTGGTGCGCGAGGATCTCCACGCTTTCGAGCGTCCGACCTCCCTCTCTACACGAAGCGATCACATCTTTATGCCCGAAACATCAATATCGGTTTCAAGGTGAGCCGCTTTTATATCATTCGTGCGTTGATTTTTTGCTCGACCCATTCCTCACGAGCGACTGGAAAGAAGCGTCATCGTTACCATAATTTATGCGCTCACATCGGCGGCAAAATATTGCAGTGGCGGCAGATATTAACATTTCTGAGTCATTAGCGCCTTTGTCAGTTGCCTAGCTCCTCCCAGGCGCGGCGCATCATATCGCTCATATCTGTCACCGAGGCGTGTCCGCGCCTTTTTTCGCTTCTGCTGCAATTCTGACGTCGCCAGAGTACAGCGGCAGTCTAGCCTGCCGAACCTACTCTCAACTTGCTCGTATATCTCTTGGTACCTTCAATGTGCCGATGTTTGCAGTTGCATTCGTCGAAATTTTGTCTTTACTTGTAGTATTTAAGTCTTTTTATACATGTTATAGAACTATTTTTCTGTAAGAGTTTTTCGTACTGTGTTGCATTAAAATCCAATGGCCTGAAGTGCTTCACTACGGGATAAATTACTCGAATCGTTCTCAGAATACAAAGTTTCATTCTTTGTTCATGCGGCTATTTCCCGCGGGCTAGAAATATTTCCTGTTTTGGATACGACGGAATATGTTGGAACTGTGCTAGGCGGTGGAGAATTTCGACGCGTGAAATTAGGCTGGATTTTTACAACAGTTCTACTGGGAATGGAATTTATTTTTTTGGTGGTGGGCGAAAGTAAAAGGCAGAGTTGCCCCTCCACAAAAGCCCTGCATATTCGAGCACGAGTTCTCTAGTGAATAAATTTGGCCATTCTTTTGCATAGTCAGCATTTATTCGCAGTTGCCTGGAGCATTGGAGGCGCTGCGATTTAGGCCCGACCAACTCTCAATGGATCATCTCAGGCATCTCGCAAAAATGGGGCTCCACTTCTAATTTGCTCATCTGTTGACGCGCTTCGATGGCTCCACATGCTCCAACTTGCCTCCCTGAAAGGGACTAGAAGCCGGCACGCCTACGTGTCAGCACACCAAAAACCAGATTTCAGCCGAGGCCATAAAACAAAAAATTAAAATTTCAAACTCACGTAAAAACAAAAATGAGACTTTGTTAGCCACGTAAAATTTAGATGAAGTCTCATACGTGGCTAACATCATCTTTTCAGTGAAATTTTGCTTCAATAAATAGATCTGTTAACTGAGAGGCATTGTTTTTGCCGTTTAGGATGATTGCTGTTACGTGATGGACTACAGCTGTTAATCCTCACAGTATTTTGCTGTACCTTCAGTTTGACTTAGTTTGCTTTCTTTTCATAGCGTTATCGTTCTTAAAATTATGCCTGTATTCATTAATAATTTGAACAGTTTGTTCTTCTGAATCTTCAAATTTAACAGTATTTCTCCTAAATTGACATTGCTTCTTTTAATTTGACATAGCTTCTCCTAGTTCGACATTGCCTCTCCTAATTCGTCATCGCTTCTCCTAAGCTTCAAATTTTCTCGCACTTCACCATCTTTTGCTGTAATAAGCTCTGAGTGCAAATGGATTAAATACCATTTTGTTTAAGGTTCGTCGTTTGGTAAGACCGAAAATTCATTTATTTTCGAATTTTAAGGGGAGCAAGAAGGCTCGCAGTATTCGCGTGGTGACGCTGTCGCCGGTCTTCTGGTGATTTTATGACAGGATTAGCGGACAAAGTTTGGTCATTTTTGGAGGTCTCACAATGGGTTCTCTCGCCTCAAACTTGGCCGTCTATGAAAGTCTTCTCATGGACCTGTCAAGTCCATCCTCTTTAGGCGCTGAGCATCATTGCGGGTGTCATTACAGCGCGCTCATGAGGTGCGCTGCAGGAGCCAACGCGGCGCCCACGTCCTGCTACCTCGAGTGCAGCGTGTGAGCGGGGACTACAGGCTGGGGCAAACCAAGTGTCCTCCTTTTGTGAGGCTGCTGGTGTAAGTCAAATGCCCGCCTTTTGTGAGGCTGTTGGTGCAAGTCAAATGCCCGCCTTTTGTGAGGCTGTTGGTGCAAGTCAAATGCCCGCCTTTTGTGAGGCTGTTAGTGCAAGTCAAATGCCCGCTTTTTGTGAGGCTTTTTGTGCAAGTCAAATGCCCGCCTATTGTGCAAAGCAAATGCCCGCCTTTTGTGAGGCTGTTGGTGCAAGTCAAATGCCCGCGTTTTGATAGGCTGTTAGGAAAAGTAAAACAATACTTACAGAATCATTTGTTGTTTTATTCGAATCAGTATACAAAGCCGTTCGTGTGCTCACGCTTTGAAGAAGGCATCAGAAAGATGGCGGTGACCACACACACCTTACCGTCCCCACCACAGCCGTTGCGCGCGCCTCTCAGAACTCGGGCATTTGATTCGCCCCAGCCTGTACAAGTGTGTGTGTGTTGCTGCGCTGAGAGGTTGTCATTGTTGCTGTCATCACTGTCGCCAGACATGTTCCAACTTACCTGGGCGATGCCATGGAAAACACTGCTCTGCCTAAAGCTAAAAAAAACTTGTCTTGGGAATGGTACTATCGCTGTACACGCTTTGTGTTTGAGACTGAATCAGATTTTTTCAAACATTTCTCAAGAAAAATCGCCCCATCATTGCTATTTTCTAATTGCTAGCACCGAGGAAAGGAAAACAATACGGTAAATAGTTAAAAAAAGAATTGTTCTTTCTTGAGTACTTCAAAAGAAGTGCTTATCGCTTACTTTGTTCAGCCGCACCTATCTAGGACGCAGTTTGTGACGATAAATGTTAGTCTGATAACGAACAGTGAGAGTGCATGCTATACTATTTTGTTGATCGTAATTTGTCACAAAAGCAACATTAATGTTTCTAATTTATCGATATACAAAGTGTAGGTACTTCAGATTAGTTTTCTTGCACCCAAATGCGATTGAGAAATGTATCTGGATTGTTGAGGCTGAGGAATTTTAGATTAATTCAGAGAAATTTCCAATTGACAACCAGCAATCACTTTGAAAAATAACGAAATGATCTTCGGGCGGTTTCTCCCAGCATGTATAAGGTGTGCGGATCAATGATCATCAGATTGCTGTCTTAGCACTGTTTACATAATGTAGGATCAGGGAAAATTGCCCTTCGTGAGGCTTGTTGGAAAAACCATGTCGTAGTAGGTCATCTCAGCTGTGGATAGTTCTTCAAGTCCTCTCTCTCGTTCTCACTTCGCTTCTTTCGGTTTTCATGCTTATTCTCAATTCATTTTATGTCTTTTCTTCCTCATCCTTCCTAACTTGCTGTTTCTATGAGCAGAGGATCCTACGGGGGAATGCACCGTGTGCGTAGATTCCCCTTTATCTACAGCCGGTACTAAATGGTCTCTTCTCTTTCCTCTGTGAAAACATCTCTGCTATGGTAACGAAGCTTCAAACTAACTTTTATGCCTCCACAGCACTCACTCAGAATTCCGTCGTGTGAGCATAGCGTGGAACTCGTGTGATGGAAGCGAAGTCTGTTTTATGTTTAGACACACATCATCATCATCATCATCATCGTCATCATCATCGCCATCGCCATCATCATAGTAATTAGAGCGAGATTTTGCATAATGATATCCTTGCTAAATCGTTGGACTGACTCGACAATAGAACTTCCATAGACTGTGTTTTGTGGCCTTAGTCTTGATGGATGTCCCGTCGTGCTATTGTGCCTAGTGTCTCTGGGGGACGTATTGGATTCATCTTTTGCTTCCTTTAAAGCGCCCTCGTAAATCTCGCTTCTTTCGTTCCTCGTTTCCCAAAGAAACTGGAATGATAGACAGAGCTGTATATTTGTGTGCGAACTTCGTGTATTGACGTTTTTCTCGTCCAAAAAAAATGTCACGTTTTGTATTAATACATCAGGGGAATTCCCCAGGGAAATGTGAGGTCCCGAGCTGATGGTTAGATAGGCGTACCCTTTGTTGAAATTGAATAGGTTTTTGTTTTCTACGGATCATCTTTTTTCGGTTGCCTTCTGTTTCTGCTTCAAATTTCGTTTTGCTTCATGAACTACTGACAATCTTGCTGTTTCTATGCGCAGGGTGGGGGCAAGGGAGGGAGGGACCGTGTTTGTGTATAGATTACTCGTTCCCTTAATGCCGTACTAAATGGTGCCTTCCTGCTCTTCTCTTGGGCATACCTTTGTTGCGGTTAGGGAAGCTTAAATTAACTTATTATTATGAATGAATATATCAAGTGAATTTTGATGACTTTGTTACTATGGTTTTACTACCTAATGTTCTTGTCGAACTTGTACCATGTTCTTCCCTGCGTACTCGATCATTTTATGTTGCCGAACAGCTGATTCTACACAGTTGTTTTACTGATCGCTAAATATTTCATGGTTACACAAAATAACTTTTCAAATTGAATTAGCGTGACAAATGAATCAATCCTTCCATTGATTCCTTCAAATCCCTCACTAGAAAATGTCGGCGTTGACACTGAAGCACATCGAAAGTGTCAAGCACTCCAGTTCGAGACAATGTAGAGAAACCAACGCTCCAGTGATGATTAGATTTGCCGAGGCGAGCAACACAGCGCACGGTTGCTTGCGACATCGTCGCTGCCTCTCCCCTCTTATCCCGCCCGCTTTTATGCTGCCCTAAAGCATTCCTTTGATATTATTTTGCAGTTTGCAAATCTTGCTCTAATATAAAACTTTAATAAACAAACTCCCTTGACGCTCGTGAGAAAAGGCCCTTTTTCTATACCATTTTCCACTGTGCTGTTGTCGGCCGGGCAAATTTCCCGTAGGAATAGCATTACCGAGGCGTTCATCACCCAGGCCGGTGGAAATTCCATCCTCTGTTCGTAATTTATTCTCAAGATCAACACAACACTTTTGGCTAAGTCAAATACGGGCTTATGTACAAATATGCCACGCTCTTTGGACCTTGCATCTTTTGCTCGTATTCCCCCGAGGGCAAGACGAACTTCGGCAAAGATTAGTGAAAATCGCCCAAATAAAGGAATAAGGCGCTCGCTAACGAACGCCTCCATTTCACATGGACCAAATGGAAAAAGTTTTAGCTGCGCCTTCTTAGCAGTAGATCTAATTTTAAAAGCGATTTTTGGCGGTTTGTGCGATACTTTACTCACTGTGCGTGTCCTTATGTCAAAGTTTTTGTTTTGTACGGGTCAGGAAGATAGTTTCGTGTTCTATAATTCTTTCAAGCGAAATATAGAATATACAGATGCTTCGTGCAGCAGGCGATGCCAGTTGTTCCTTCACAAACTGTAGGACAGTAAGAAGACCATGCTTATTTCAGAGCGGACTTACTCTTTACGTCCTAAACATATTTAGTTCAAGGCAAGTGTACTTATTCTATCTAATCGTCAAAATTATATTCATACTTCGATCCTCTCGATTTCACATTTTTAAATTTACTCAAAATTTATAGCGGATTTATTGGAAGTGGTTCATTAACAATTAAAATTTTGAGAGAACCAGCGAGCGAATAAATGCGCACTGTTGTGAATAATTTCTGCACATGATTGAAAAATTATAGATGTATACTTTGAAGATGCAAGGTATCCTAGGTCGAGTAAATTTTTAATTTAATGTTCACATGGCAAAATTTGTACACGAGACCTTACAATAAGTTTTGTATTCATGAATGGAGCTTCATGGAATTTTTTTTCTTGAAATTTCAACCGAAATTTATCAGGAGCTGGGTCTATATTAAAGTATGGAGCTAAACAAACACGGAAGGAAGTTGCACCAATTTCTTGAGTTGAAGGTGCCTATGGAGAACGTTATCAATAAATTTTTTCATTACTGTTAGCGGAAAAACACGCCCGTTACAAGCCTGTTTATTTTCTTCATGATGTCCGTTACCTGAAGCTCTGAGGCCGAACGCTTGAAAAAATAAGTACAGATTTAAATTCGAGTGAACATTCTATTCATGGATTATATTGAATAATTCCATGATGTGATGTTCACCTCGGTCACGGGAAAATGAGTGATATTGAGTTGTATACAAACACTGATTTATTTTCATAGACTATCAATTGCAATAAATTACGTAGTCATTTTACACTCAGAGAGATACAACTATTCGTTCAGTGAGTACATATGTTCCCATATGTACAACCACATCTACATATGGGAATTAGCATCCTTAGGGGACGATGTGAGGTTGTCGGCCTTTTGTTCAAGTGGAATAGGCGTTTTGTTGCGAATCGTCCTTATTTCGGTTCATTGCTGCCGTATTACACTTTTATTCTGTTTCTGAGACTTACTTTCAAACTTTTTGTTTTGGATGCGCATTGGTTCCTGTGTGGTAACACACTTTGTGCATAGGTTTCTCGTTTTCTTAACTCCATACTAAATGATGCCTTCACCCTTCCTTTCTATGGAACACCTTCTTTGGGGTTAAGCATAAACAATCTATTTAATCTAATCAAAATGCAGCTATTTGATGCGTAATAGAGCAGCCTTCGCTCATTTCAAAGCTCGTAAGTGTGCAACACTGCAACATGGCCCCTCTTGCCTAACTTGAGTATGCTGAGCCTTGTGTTCCTGCCTTCAATTGCGACGCAATATTCTTTCATCTCTAATGTCAGTGTCATGTGCTTTGCTTTCTTCTACACGAGCATCTCGTTGAGGGACGGGCGCAGCTACCTGAGTGAGTAACACAACATCATTTCTGAGCATTACGAGGTGATATCAAACCTGACTACGCAGCCAGGCCATTACTGCGCCTCGAATAAAATGAAGAAGCCTAGCCTCGGTCGTTCTAATTATCATTTGGAGATAAGACCTAGGATCGGCTCCTCCAGTAATAAATTGGGCCTCGAAGCAATTATACAACCGCTGTAACTTTCGCCGCAATGCCGCACACTTGCTTCACTCTTGCGACACAACCAGCCGCCGAGACTTGGTGGTCTGTCCATAACTGGAAAATATTTCCCACTTTTCTGAGTGGCTTCGCGCTAAATCTGATGGACCTTTTCAAGGTGACTGCTTTGTCGTGATGTTTTAATGTGATCCGGTATGTTGTGTCCCAGTCTTTACTGTCTCAAGCTTCAGTTAAATAATGTTCTGTGTTGGCTATTTCAAACCAATGCCTTGCATGCAACAGTGGATTTCAGTGTAACGTGGATTTAATACAATTTTATTCTATTGTTGGTTTTAAGCAGATTTTGCGCAATTCATATTATAATGCGCCTTTTACATATAACAGCGTCCTGACGCAGATAGTGAGTTTTATTGCCTTCAGTATTCGGCTCTCAAATATAGTTTGTATCTCTTATGATTGGTGGTAACTGCGCTTTGTCTCCTTGTCCTTATTCCGGTAATCTACCGGTAATAAAACCTAGAGAGCTTCCATCCGAGTTATTGGGTTTAAAAATCAATTAGAAGCACAATTTATAAACGTCCGCTAAACTCAATAATGAAATATGTCACGGGTTAATGAAATGAAGATTGAAAAAATATCTGCAGACAATTTTTTTGCAACAAAAGGGGGCTGGAGAACACAGCGGGTAGAGCTTTGTGAAGTTTCAAATTAAATTTGCCTCAAACATAATATTGTACTCAGTTCGGACAGTTATTTTATGGCGCATAACATTACACAATGAAATACTTGTTGAGTTAGAGCTAGCTTAGTGTATTTCCGATTTAAAAAAAATTCTTTCGGTGGTTCGAGCAGGGCGTTGCTTTCATTGCACCATGTACGTGGCTGGCAGCGTTGGCGCTGAGCCGCGGCTGCGCCACAATGTCCACATGGGGGGAAAATGTGAGGTCCTCAGCTGAGAATTAGATTGGGCTCCTTTTTGTCTAACAATCACTAATTAGAACAATGCTGCTTTCATTTGTAGCTCAGCTTTATTCTTGAAGTGTCTTCGAAGTTTTCAATAATGACGCACATAACGTGGTAATCGAAAATTATTCGCTGATCCTTCTTGTTCATTTGCATGCGACCGCCGCAACACTAGTGTGACAATAGCGCACAAAGTCGTCTCTGGAGCTTTTGCTGTGACTCGACCATTCCTCGTCTGTGAAAACTGTGCATATTAGATTAAAATTTAATTGAAAAAGGAGCAAGAGAAAGAAGAGAAGAGCGGGCCAATGTGGGGCTTCCATTAAGGGCGCTTGTATGGGCCGCGTATTGCCGGCGTGCAGCGCCAGTAACTCAATCACGTGTCGCCAAAGTTCCTTTAACGAAGCGAATAAATCGACCAGCTCAAGTTTAAAGAGAAAATAGTCGGATGAATCCCGTCTATGGAGGATTTATCTGGACTCGCTGTGCATCGCTCTCTCTTAATGGATTCGGAGATGGAATGTGGGAAGCAATAAGAGGTTTTGCTGCCCCTCGGATCACCGCTTGTCTGCTGATGGCATTGCCATAGTTCTGCACCGACGAACCAATCTCTGCTCTGATAGTGTTTGCCAAACTATGTCGTTTAGTTTAGGGGGGCTTCATTATGGGGTGTGGTGCTCTCTTGGCTAACTCGCATTCTTTGCGTGTTTTCCCAGCATCCTCGTCGATATTTTCCGTTTGTATCAGTTTCTATCACGTTGCTGCAGGGTTCACTAAATCGAACCTTCAGTGAGAGAGTTTCGCAGTTGTCTTTTTCATAGCAAAATGTTTGAAATTATCGTGTTTGATGATCATTGCTTTCATTCTTTTGTTCAACAACCCGGTTATTTTTACCTGCTTTTCTCGATTGCAACTGTGAAACTAGTCAACATATTAACTCTGGAATAGCAAACTGAAAACTGTCCAGAGAACATGGCGCGTCCCTCTTTGCTTGTGTGTGTAGTTTTGGCAAAGCCCAGCTTTTGTCATTCTATTCATCACTCCGGCTAGTTAATCTAACCAACACTACCACTTCTTTAAAGCTACATCCCTGATCTACACAACCATCTCCGTGGTGAAGATGTTTGTGTAGATCAGGGATGTAGTTGACTGGAGCTTCATGGAATGGAGCTTCACCACCACCACCACACGTCATCACGAACACCACCACACGTCATCACGAACACAATCCAGGCCCAACACAATCACTTCCTCACCACTACAGCTCATCACTTTAACCCCACAAGCCAGCCACCTCCACCACACGTCATCACGAACACAACCCAGACCAACACAATCACTTCCTCACCACCACAGCTCGTCACTCTAACCCCACAAGCCAGCCACCTCCACCACACGTCATCACGAAAACAACCCAAACCAACACAATCACTTCCTCACCACCACAGCTCATCACTATAACCCCACAACCCAGCCACCTCCACCACACCCAGCATCCCAGCGGCGGATCAGTTCGATAAGCGGATTTTTAGACTCTGATTCCCAGAGCGAACACCTCTGAGGATGTCGCTTTCGCGATTTATCGACGTTTCGCGCCGCAAAATTACGTCTGACACTCCTTCATTTTCTGCGGTCACTCTTTTGCGCTTTAACCTTTGCGCTGTCGATGCTAGGTCAATTCCAAACCATCGTCGTCCCCTCACCGCTGAATATTTTTGCGACGAAAATTCACTGCCTGTCAGGATTGTTTACGCTTGGCGCGTTTGTCCCTGCCCTGAGGTATTGAATGCGCTGTCGTAATTGTAAATGTTTACTTCCGCGTCAATTCGATGTTTGCGTGTGCTCAATAATGGTGCTTTTGATATTGTACGTATGCCACGAGCTAAAATATGGACTTCTCCTTTTCTAGTTTGGATTTGTTTCCGTTCACAAGCTCCGACATACCTTCGTGTGGATTTATTCCGTTTTCTATCCCTTTTCTGCTGCAACACATTTCTATTTGAGTTGCCTAGCTTTCAAAATGGGATTGGAGATTAAGTAACCTAATAAACTGTGCTGTAATGCCTTTAAAATGTCACCGAAGAAATATGGCCAATTCCTCTCAATGAAGTAAGACTCATTTAAAATGTCGCTGTGTAAGCAAGTTCATCTGTCACAAAATTACTGCGCAGTCCGTGACAACACCGAACGCCTGCGTGGCTATCTAGTGTTGAACATCTGTAGCAGAGGTCCCAGAGTGGTGCTGCCGTAATTATTTCTCGCTTTGTGATTATCTGCGGCTACAGAACGTAGAGTTAACTTCGTGATGAATGCAGGAAAAGACTCGTATCCGCGCTTAAATGTTGATTTTATCAACACCCCTCATCATTATTATTAGAATTCATGAAGAAAATTATTGTGGGTTCACATGCGCTGTTCAGTTCATTTAGATCATTTTAATGTCGCTTTCATTAGGTTGGTCGAACCGTCTTGCATAATGATCTTCCACGCAGTGTAGTAAATGAAGCTCCAATTGATCATTTAATAGCAAGCAGATTTAATTTTTAACAGCTAATGTTACCAGTCTTCAGATTCATGTGCACGAATAATGGTATTCCGCCGCACAAAAAACGATCTGCAATATGTGCTGTGGGCCCTTGCGAAACTGCGAAAAGAAGCTCTTGAACGGAGTGCTCATTAGGGAGTAGCTAGTACACTCGTACTATCCGTCCTCTTGAAGAGACCTCCAGCATAATTACCACCCAAACTCTTTCGTGGAAACCGTACATAATGATGTTTTGATTGAAATCTAATGGGAATGCGTGCATTTCCATGTTCAAGATCAGGGGTGTCCTAACTTTTCAATGTAAGGGCCACATTAAATATTTCCCACATTCATGCAGGCGGAGGAATAAACATTTGAAAAAATAATTTAATTCAGCGATGCCAGTCGTACGATAATTATTTTCTCAAGGCCAGCACACGGATTTGTTTGGCGGGCCGAGGGTGGCCCGCGGGCCATAGTTTGGAGACCCTTGTTCAAGGTAACGCAAATAATACAATACAAGGCAGAATTCTTGCAACTTGTCCCAATAGTTGATGATTCAATAGGTCAGCGTCCGCTAATTTCTACACTCTGCATGTATGGCGCTATGACTGATGGAAGTGCTGTAATCTATCCCGAGTATTGATCAACTGAGCTTGGAGCCCAATAGTCCTCGAATATTCAGCAGGTGTCGATTGTTTTTATCGCCAGATCATGCGACGACTTGTGTGTTGTCATCGCATATTGATGTTGTGAGCTACTTGCAGGCATCAAACGAACCGGAGTGCGCTCAACATCCGAGGGATGTTTCTGGAATCATTGCTTACATTTGACTGTTTTAAATTCCGGTGGATATCCATAGACTTTTTATATGCATTTAGTGTTATGAATTTTCTGAATGTGTGTATTGTGTTCAGTAAAAACTGTGAGGCTGATGGCGGTCTCGATATTAAAAATTGTCTGGAAACTCGGCGGGAGATAGGGACGTTTTGTGAGGCATGGAAATTCCGTTGTATTTTAAAATCACTCACAAATTTACATCAGGAATCTTGCTCCAATCGATTAGAAGTTCTATTGTTTTTTTCTCAGCATTTTTATAAGTAGGTTTTAGTTATTAGGAGTTTTATTAGTTAGTTTTGCACTTCGTAGAGGTATTCTCTTATAGTGCTGAATAAAAAAAGTCGGGATGGTCTGTGACTCTAAAATAAATAACAGACAAAACTCGGCGTGGCGCTTGTCAACAAATTTAGTCCCCAAGGCTAGAGCGAACGTTTAAAACCAATTTGTCTGCATTCTGGCAGATGTTCAACACTCGATTGCTGACGAGTCCTCGTATTACAAAAAATGAGCAGCCACTTTATTAGGGATACGGGAGACAGTTTCATGAACCAATTTTTGCTTACGATTTATTAGAGCAAATAATGATATGACATTCGCCGCTGGGTCAGTGACACGAGGTAAAGGTGTGTCTGAGAGCCTGTACTGCAACTGTAACTTTATATATTTGTCCTACATTTTATTATTGATTTAAGATTATGAGATCAATTGGAACCAATGATTTGTATTCGCACTCGCAGTTTCAGCTAGTAATAAGAAATGTGGTGGAGGATCGCGTAAAATTTGTAGTAATTTTGGTATATCAAAAGCTGATTTCTGTCCTGCCTTTCTGTTGCGAATTATTTCTTCATAAAGCATAGATAAAATACCATTCAGTTGATAGTTGCTCCTCAACAATTTTTGCATATCTTCTCCCCATTCGAGCAGAATTTATTGAGCCTTGGTTGCCATGGGCAAATTTTGTAATGTAAATCTATGCAAATGAGTCTTCTTCCGAGGTATTATTAATTTCTCGAGTCCTGGGTTGAAAATTTGCGGGCCAGTTCATCCTGGCTTAGCAAGGCAGCGCGGCAGTGCCTACAGCACCCGGAGTGCCGCTCGGATGTTCGTTCAATCAAGAGTTCGTCTCCGTGAATGCTGGCCTAGTCTGCTCCAACGAGTAGAAATTCCCTCGGAGTTATTCTGGTGGAATTGATTGGAGGTGCTCATGGAAGTCGGTATGCGTATTTTGATGAGGAACTTTAAGCATTACCACTGGTACACCTCTTAGGGAGGCCATACAAGTGTCGCTCGAGCCAGCCAATCCAATGGCAGGCCACTTGCTCGAACATTTCGATGATTTGATGTGCGGCTGAAAGCTTCCAGCCGTCGGCCGTAAAGGTGGCGTGATTCTGCTGCCCAGCTCCGAGCACCACCGGTGTGCTGCAGCTGTAGCCGCAGGCAGTTACAGCGGCAGCTGTAGCGGTTTTAGGAGCAGTTGTCGCGGCAGCTGTAGCGGTTATAGGAGCAGTTGTAGCGGCAGCTGTAGTGGTTATAGGAGCAGTTGTAGCGGCAGCTGTAGCGATTATAGGAACAGTTGTAGCGG
>JACJUY010003091.1:3562-14203 GCA_014220935.1 Platorchestia sp. MABIK | reverse complement strand
TGGCTCCATCCATCGGTGGATCAGAGGAGGATACCTCACCGTCAGCCCTGGGCCGGCGATCGTCCGTCAATGGCATGGATCTGGAGTCTCTTTGCATCTGCAAGGCCTTCGATAACCCGAAAATTGTGGGAGAATTCCAATGATACTGAATGCCTCTGCAAAGTGCAATCTATTCCCTATCGGATTTCTCGAGCTATCGTTTGTTTGCTTCGACATTACCTGAGCTCATCTTCGGATTCGGTGTATTTATCGACGTAGACACGACCTATTTTCTTTTTCCCATTATTTTGTTGTTGATGAGGTTTGCTTATTACTCATGGCTTCTCATATACCTCGTATAAAATAACTTGAATCGGCATTCATTTACTTTTACTCATGCAGTATTCTGCAGTAAAGTTGAACAATTTTCATTTTTTCATGGTTTCTCATTCCTGAGATTGAAATGAAAGCACGGTTTAGAAACAGTAAACACTTCTAACTGATCTTCCCACCGTGAGTTTTCTTCCATGGTGAGCGATTCAACTGTTATTTCGACTGATCTCGTGCATTCTACCATCGCCTCGACAGAGCGCTCAAAAATTTGTTCTCGTTCCCCTCTTTGAAGCTTGTTACTCCTACAAAGTCCCACAAGATATGGTTTTCAATAACATCGCTCTCAAGTTTACGCGTGATGGTAACAAGCTTTTGCGATGGAAAATAAATTACGGCTTGCAACGCAGCGGGGAGCTTGGGTCTGTAGAGAGGCTCTTACGGAGCTGAATGGCGTTCTGGGATTCTTCCTTTGAACAACTGAAGCGGCAAATACAAGCTGCGCCTCCGCGGCTGAAAAGAAGACGGTGTTGGCAGCTCTGTAATCTTATGCTAAACAGCACTACGCTACTCAAAAAAGGGCCAAACACCGTACTCATCGTGTGACGTGCATGCTTGCCGCCTCGCTTTCACAACTACCACAGCGCTGCACAAGAACTTGTTCAAAACGCTTTACTTGCTTCTTAGCCGAGCAAGCAGAAAAACCGTGGCATTTGCTGCTCATGCCTGACAGCCCCGTTCAAACTTGCCTCGTGCGAGCTGCAAGACTTGCTGTATTATTTGCTACTTCATGTTTCAAACGACACCGGGTTTCAGAAAAAGATCTCTTTGTTAAAATGTGTGGGAGAGCTGGGAATTTTTGCGCTGTTGCATAAACAGCTAAAAAAATGGAAGTGTATTATGCCCACTTTTTTTACACTTCTGAAACAGAATTTTAATCCTATCTGGAAACGAAAAATCATTTGGGATATTTAGTAATCGCGGTATAACTCTGTATGAGTATCTTCATTTAACCCTTTTAATGAAATAGACCCAGTCTTTCCAGTTATGGTAGAGGTAAAAGTTTTCAAACTCTTTTTTTTCTGTGAAGGTCCTTCAATGGCAAGTATTTTTTCGCAAGGTTTAGGGTCTCTTCGTAGGAGATAGTTTCAATGCATTGTAAAGTGTGTTGATGGGCGATACTTCCAGCATCTGGTTTTCAAAAACAGCGCCATCGAATTGGCTGGAATTTCGGAACGTTTATGCCATTGTTGTGGTACTTTGTGTAGTGTGTGTGCGTAGTTTTATATTCTTATTGCAAGCGCGTATCTACTATCATTGAGTATCAACAAGATGAGAAAATGTAAGAATGGAATTGACATATTTGTTAATAATGAGGAATCAATAGAACGGCCAGACTAACCTGAGTAAGAAGAGAAAAAAACATCTATACAACCTCACAAGATTGGATATCACCGGACTCTCTTAAGAGAGTTTGGTCTCGAGAGAGGAACCTCTTAAGACAGGATAGTGGAAAAGCGAAGGGGAAGTGAAATGGGTACACAAAGGAAGGCCAGCAGACTGTGATAGGTGTGACCCATATGGGTAAATAAAGATAACGTATCAACGATGGAAAATTTTTATTCTAAGAGTAGCACAAATGAAAATGAAACGTATAACGCGAGCAAAAAATAGCATGAACGTGAAAATAATTACGAAGTGAAATTGAAAACGTGACTCGAAATTTATGCGCAGCTTTGTGAACCGTCACTGAAGCCAAAGGCGCAATATCTAGAGAAACAGAGGAGTAAAAAGACGTTGTCCTTGAAAAAAACGTTGTTCTTGAGCATCACCAAAAAAATTAACAAGGAGACTGAGTTGCGCGTTACAAATATTTTGCAATTTCAATTAATTCCTTCGCAACGAAGCCCCGTTGTTCAAACAGATGAATTTGACAAATAGATTTCCAGCTTACGGAAGAATATAAGATAATTTTTTATAACACCAACGGCACGCAAAATTCTTGGTGTGAGCACAATTTAAAACCATGGTGAGTTTCAGTTACTTTGCATTTCGCGATGATTTTCTGGTGAAACGCGGCTTGCTTATTCTTCCTAATTTTAACTTTGGACTCTTCCGGCCTAACTTTCTATCACTGTAGCTTCGAGGATGCTTCAGTTGCTCTACTCCTCCTGACGCTAATGCATTGTTCACGTACCGCTTGTGGTACCATGAAGTTATGAGCAGTCGAGATCTGGAGTGTGAAGTGGCCAGGGCGGCCTGCAGCGCAGCGACTCGCCAACTCGCATTGTTGTCGAATAATGGCGATATGCGAGCTGCAATCTCCTTCTTCTGTTCACTCATCTGAACTTAACCATGGATTATTAGTTTATGTCTGGGAAAATTTGCTTAATATTTAATCATTACGTCTACTTAACGGGATTCATCACTTAACTTGATCTTTCTGTTGTTTCAGACACGAAATTTTTACGATAATATGAGCAAAATTTTCAAATTCAAAAATGAAATTCTTACTCGTAAATCGCAAATATTCCTCACAAATAGGGCGATAACTACAAAATTTTATATATATATGTACTTTGAAAATTAGGCATTTAGGCGATGAAATGCATAATTATGCTTCAAGCTGCATATTAAGAAACTACTTAAGAATTTATTACAATTGATTCATTAACTTGAGTTGCAACATTGCATGTAGTCGCAAGAAAACACTTGACGCAGTTTAATTCAACACGAAAATGCGCAGGAATTTTACAACTGAAACCAGAATTAAGTTCTAACTGTTGTTGTTTTGCTGTAAAGACTATATTATGAGACTTCTAAAAATCACATACTTTCCGACCTCGTGATGTTCCAAACTGACGCCTAAATTTTGCTCTCGTATGTTAAAAATCAAGACTTTCATGCCTACGTTCGAAAAGCTTGTAATATAACGGCTGTATACTGCTGCTAGCTGGTTAATCCTAAACACATAGTCATGCTTTACCTGGTTGATCATTTGGTTAGAAATTTCTCTTTTTTATACCGCTGAATCCCTGCGCAGTTCCAAACTCACATCACAATTTTTTCTTAGAGCGAGGCTCGCCTGACCAGCCATTAGTTTCTCCTTATGGCTGCTGTGAAACCTTCGAGGCAAAGTACCTCATGTTTTCTACCTAAACAACTGCGTGCGTACGCTGCTGAGTTGGATTTGCCAGCACTCGAGTTCCGATGCCTTTAACAGTGGATAACACGTTCGCTGCCGCTGGACGCACATGTGCGTCCAGCGGTCTCATGTGAAGTAAGGTTGTGAGTGGCAGAGTTTAAAGTGGCAGAGTGGCGTCCAGCGGTCTCATGTGAAGTAAGGTTGTGAGTGGCAGAGTTTAAAAATCAACTTCACTGCTAGAAGAAGAATGGTTTCTTCCCTGAGCAGTGTGAAAATGCAATAGCAAGATTATATTTTACCTCGTGTGTGCTTAAATCTCTTCTAAAGAATATGTTAATGTGAAGAAAATGCTGTTCTTTCTCACCGATGCGCAAATGAGCAATTTACTGAGTGGTAAATCGGAAGTGAATGTGTTAAACTTGACGAATGACGAAGGAACAACAATAGCCACAGTATGTTCTCGCTAAACTCACGAACCTTACACTTCCAGCCCCTTTTACCTTCAATGTTCCACAAATTGAAAATTTCATTAATCCGTACTTGAATTTGCTAATTTCGTGGCAAATTTCCTAATATGGTCACCTGAATATTGTGATGTTGTCACAGGCGATTCAAATAATACAGAGTTCCCAAAGGGTGCTGAAAATATTGCTCTTCGGCGGGCTTTCAAGGAGCTTACGATGAGTGCAACCCATAAAATGCTGATTCACAATCCTGTACTCAAGTAGATTTCGAAAGTAGAATATTTTTTAGTGAAATACCCGCAATATTTCAACGATTTTTCATGTACGGATTATTCAATATCTGCATTTTTGTGACTCAGGGACTTCTGGCAGTAGGTTGTGCAGAAGTCTGGCTTTGTTAAAATCTTTGAACTAAAATTTGGGTTGCAAGTTGACACGGTTTTTGTTTGCTAAGGCCTAACTGTTCGTCTTGTGGTGATTCGTCTGCCTTCCTGGTGGAAACGTAGCTCTGACTTTTTTACTATTATCCGACTGTTTCTCGCCTCGTCTGACGAACATCATGTATATGAGTTATTGATGTCGCACTTTAGTGTTATTCACAATTTTGTGTGTGTTCGCTTCAAATGTTGAATTGCCTGTGAGGCGCCTGTTGAGTTAACTGTGGTATTGACCATCAATGTTTCATGTCACAATCTTGCTTTGGACTCGCGCACTTTCTTCGAATTTGTTTTCCAAAAGGGACGATGAATTTGTTTCTTAAATATACCTTGAGATTTCTTTATCACAGTGCTACTTAACGTTTATCTGAGTCATCAATTCTATAACTTTTAATGAGGAGTTGATGCATTGTACCGTGTGTGAGAAGCTATGGAAGTTTAAATGGTAACGCCAGGCATCGAGCCTTTGTAGACGATGAGCTCATTTTACTGGGGATAAGTCAAAAGCTTTCCCTGTAATTTGTACTACCAATAATTGCGTATTTACAAAATGCTGAAATTTTAGTAATGAGTCTCTCAGCGTCTTTGTGCCGTCCGTCAGTGTTTCCTCGGGTGTACTGTCTCGAAGAGTTTGCCTGTTTGTTTGCTTGTTTTGGAAACTTGAATTTTTCTTAATGTCTTAAAGGAGAGGATTGTTCCTATAATAAATTTGTTCGATGCAGATCTATAAGTCTTGTCGCTGCGTGGTCGTTCGCTGCCCCCGAAGTTTTTAAGAGCTTCAGGTTCAGCAGTTTGGATCTATTGATGTACTTTGAGCTCTTTCTTCTCTTGCAAAATCACGAGTTGCTGCCTGCATGGGCTTAGCTCGTCTCTGTGCTACTTTGGAACTGCATTGCCCTCGAAACGGAAATAAGGCGCTAAAATACGCTTCTAATAAAGTGCAAAAGTGAAGCGACTCTGTATCAGGACGGGAATGAAGCACTAAAAGAAGTTACTTTGAACTAAAGTTCATGGAGGGCAGTAATTTCAGAGAGTTATGCTCAAATAAACTTACCCTAACTTAGGTCTCTGGGCAGACTTTTAAGCATAAACTTGGATGATGGGTCGACCACAGGTAGCCAAAGTTTACCGCTGCTTGCCTTTGATCCAAACTCAAGCATTAGGAGTTCGTTAGATCCTTGAGCTCTCGTAGTTTTTAAGAAAGCTAAGCTGTCTGTTTTTCTCTGGCTGTGATATGAACTTGTCATCATGTGAAGAAAATCTTTTGAGAAGAGGACTTGCTTCTTCTTTTTAAGTTGACACGTGGAAAATTTGAGCGAGGTGAAGTGTGATGCCAGCGAGCTTTTTAAAGCGCTCGTAGTTGACGCGGTTGCCTTACTCGTCTGCACCTCGGAGTGCTGGTGACTGGAAAGCCTTTACTTGGCGGGTGCCCGCACGGGTCGTGGCCGCGGTATCCAGTATACCGTGGCTGTGGCTTACTGGAGCCTGCTGGAACTGCCTAGTCAGCCGGTGCCTCCCTCTGGCATGCTGCTCCGAGTGATGCTGGTGGTCAGTGATGGTGGTGGTGCTTCTTGATGATGGGGGTTGAAATATTACCAGCATCTGTCTGGGTCACAAGTGATGGTGGGGCTCTCAAGTGATGGTGGCGCTGTCAAGCGATGGTGGTGCTCTCTAGCGATAGTGGTGCTCTCAAGTGATGGTGGTGCTCTCAAGCGATAGTGGTGCTCTCAAGTGATGGTGGTGCACTGAAGTGATGGTGGTGCTCTCAAGTGATGGTGGTGCTCTCAAGCGATGGTGGTGCTCTCAAGTAATGGTGGTGCACTCAAGTGATGGTGGTGCACTCAAGTGATGGTGGTGCACTCCAGTGATGGTGGCGCTCTCATGCGATGGTGGTGCACTCAAGTGATGGTGGTGCTCTCAAGTGATGGTGGTGCTCTCAAGCAATGGAGGCGCTCTCAAGTGATGGTGGCGCTCTCCAGCAATACCAGGCCGCATTCAGTGCAGCAGAGCATCGCTGCACTTTGATGCTTCTGCGTGATGGAGTTAGAATGCGCAGCTCGCAGATTTTATAGACACTTCACGTGTCTGCGTTGCGATGCGTGTTTTTGCCTCTCGCAACACCTTACTCTTCATGTGCTCCTTTTGTTGAACTTGTCGTCTCGAAGCTTTTGGGAGCTCCAGCATGTCGAGTGCAGCAGCGCCAAGATTAACGAATGGAGCGAGCTATCGCTGCGCTCGCTTGATTAGATTACGCTTTTGTAATGCCAGATTCACTCCGGCATCGAGTTATCAATATGCTCTTTGAATATCTGGAGTGAACAATATTATTTCATCATAAAAAGAGCCATAAGCGAAGGTTTTGATTGAAAACAGACCTGTGAAGTTTGTGATTTAAAAATTTTTGAATTAATTCAATAAAGGTTAAGCAAATTGAGTTTGGGAACCGCTATTATTTCATTTAAGCTCAACTAAGCTTTGTAGGGAGCATCAAGAGATGAAATATTAAGCTGTTGTTTTAGCTCGTTCAAGATAACCTCTTAGCCGCTTTTTTGAATTGGGGAGCAACTATTGCATGGTGAATACTTTACTTGAGGTGCCGTATTTAATGTCCACGTGACACTGAAGCGCACTTTTGGCTTGCGAATGGGATTTTTTAAAATAAAAGTAACAAGTGTGTAGCATCTGGCATGAATGATGCGTGAGACGTTCGTTTGATCGGAGCAGCGATGCAAGTCCCAAGCAGACTACGTGGCGCAGCTCTGCAGTATTCCGTTGTGCATATTGTAGCCTTGGGAATTGCTGGGCACTCCTGCACTCGCCTGCCCCGACGTTGCATGGTCAAGCTGGCCGCAGTTCCAGCCACCGAATCGTGGCTTCAAAATTCATGTGGAGAGCACCGAGGAAAAGCATATTTGATCTCGGCCAGCGAGGAAAAACTCAAGAGTGCTTCTCCTGGCCTGGCCGACTCGCTCGGTCTTGTGAGACTCGAGTGCAGGCCATCAGCAATATTGTACTCTGAAATTTGACTTCGCATCATGTCCACTGTGCGGAACTCGGCTCATGAAATTGCAGCGTGCTTATCTCCGGGAGACGCTTTCGTCAATGAGTTTAATTTTTATTGTAGTGATTCACTGTAAGTTTCTTTTCCTGCTTGCTGCACGTGTGGTACTTTTTCCAAGAATTTTTGATCGTCCTTCGATGAAAAACGAATGACGCACATACTTGTGGAGACGAGGTAACGCTCGTTTTAGTCAAACTAAAGGACAAATGTTCTCTTCATTCCGTCTTTCTGCTCATACTCATGTTTTATGTCAGCAATATTCTCCATAGTTTTATTTTCAGTGCATTGTAATTATTCTAAAGTTTATCAGACACTGGATTTATTGTACTTAAATTTTTGTTCGCTTACAAATGCGTGCGGTTTTATAAAAGGTTGTTCGTATATCTGTTAATTGTGACGTCATCGTCTTGGTGAGGAGCTGCACTTATAATGGACTTATGCAGTTCAACACTGTTTGCACTTACTCTCAGAACTAAAATTAATACGTTAATCATTTTGTTGCACTCACATTGCGCTTTATTTCATTTTTAATTTTTTGGGACAGATTTTCCGTTTTTAAAACTTTTTCATTTTAAAATAACTTGATGACCACTGTCTTACTGAAGGTAAAAATTCTTCAACATCAGTAAGAACATTTCGATAAAATACGCACTGAAGAATCCAATAGGGACATCAGTTAAGAGCTGAATATTCGCAGCAGAACTTATCCACGATACAGCGTGCGGGATTGTATGGGAAGTTGATCCAATGATGGGAACTTTTTTTAACATCATTGTAAAAAACGAATTATCTGGAACATGAAATAACGTTGCAATTTTTTCCATCTCACCACTCAAAGCAGAGTGTTGATAACATTTTACTACAAGTGTAGCGTGCACGGTAATAACCATGCAACCAAGCATGCTGCACACGTTCAAACAAAACTGTAAGCCACTTGAATACTTTTCTAATTACGTAGCCGGATGTTGTCCTTTTTGTCGCCAGAGATTTGAAAGGAATTTTCTAAGGAGTTCAGTTGAATGTAATGGAAGTGCATAATAAGTAATGATTGAGCCCTCAAGCTTCACTGGTCCGCTTCAAAACAGCTAGCTTGAAATTCGCTCTCACATGGCGACAAAATTTATTAATTTTATTCGACTCCTTAAAAGATAGATGTAACTCTTTTAGTTTTTCTATGGGGTTATTTAGACAAATCACTTCGTTTTTAGACTTGCTGAAATGATTTTGAGTCAATTTCTGAGTTTTTCTTGAATAAACAGAATGACATTTTTATTCTCCTCAACTTACTTGGATGTTTAGTTCTTCAATCATACCTTTATTTATCAGCACGTTCCTCGAAGATTTCTACAGATGTAGAGTCATCAGGAAGATATAGTTATTGTATGTTTGAAAATTGGTGCCTCCATGGGGATGTGAAATTCCGAGCTAAAGATTAGTTTGGCCTCCATTTTAGAACTTGTAGAATGAGAAACTGAGAAACTAGAACTAATTACATAGCATGGATCTCACATGAATCTTATGAGCGACTCCGATTTCGATTCCAAAATCGCTAAATTCAACTTTTATGTGATAATCAAATGCCTTCAGAGTTGATAATTTTCAGTATTTTTAGGTTCAACTATGCATGGAGACTTTTAAATTTCATCACAGAATTGTCTGTTGAACGACTCTGAGAAAATTCGAGGGATGTTATCCGCCTTTGTTTTCGTGGAGGATTAGTGTGTTTTGAGACGCGTCTGAATCTGTCGTTGAATGTGTTTGCTATTGTTGTCCGTCTTGTGAGGAGGAGGAGGGGACTCTGGTTTTGCGAGACAATTTCTGGGAAAGATGCAACGCTAAGACATTCATTTTACACTCCGCCGAACAACATCCCAGTTTGATTGATTGCTCTAAAATAGAACTTGCTCGTCATTTTTATGGACGGTTTGCAGGGCTATCTATTTTGATTTCAACCCTCATTTTCCCTGAGTTTAAACCATTACCGTGCGCTGCGAGTTCACGCTCAATGTCACGGTTGCCTGGGCCAAACACCGATTTTCGGTTTCTCAAATGCTGACTGCATTTATCTCTGTCCCTGCGCAGATTTGAGACCAGGCCTGGCTTGTATTTCCATGTACTTTGAATCGCATGCTGCATTGCGTGATGCTCAAAGTTCTTATATGTCGACTATATTTTATTCTAATTATTTCATCGAGTTAAGTGGTAAATATTGGAGAAAAGTATTTCAAAACGAAACCTTTGCTTAAATTTTCCACATTGTCGTATTACTTCACTGGTGAAGTGACTTGTAAAGGCAGTTCTCATTCTATTAATATTCATCGCGTTGTTGGGTATTCCTATTACAACAACGACAATAGATAACTCATAACGACAATAGATAACTCATGTTTTCTCATAAGCGTGTTTTGATGGGAGGGCATCTCATTGTGTGGAAGTGTCTCAGTACCTCATTTGAGGGCAGACGTACACCGGAACCCAATTCACTTGTTTTCAGTCTGCGTAATAATTATAATTGTAGTTTTATTCAGCGCTAGGGTGCTTCACTGCTAACGCTTAGTTCCAGCATGCCCTCCCTTGCTGCAAGAACTTAAACTGATACTCATTTGACACTGCACTGCCACAACTGCCGCCACCACTGCCACCACCACTACCACCACCAATGCCACCACCACTGCCACCACCACCAATGCCACCACCACTGCCACCACCGCCGCAATGTGTACGCAGTTTAACTCGTGTTCATTGCGTCAGGCAGGCAGGCGAGCGTGCATTGCACTGAACATTGCGCAATATTCGGCGCTGGCGTTTAAGGACAAATTGCTCGTGCCATCGATCATCGAATTCTTTTGAAAAGATTAAACCGAGCTTCAAACGAACGTGGAAACGTGTCTGATTCAGGAGGTTTTGTTCCGTGACGCAATTTTTCTTTTTAAAAATGTGAGAGTTATTTTTAAATTTGGTGGTCCAATATTTGAGATACCACTATAGAGATTGAGCTCAAACCTACCTACGTTTACAGGAAGTGAAATTTTCGTTGTTGAAGTAATTGTGAGCGGCGAGGACGAGAAATTCATTAAATGCGGCGTGTAGTGGGAAATTGATAAATAGTTCCCTAGCTGAGCTCGTGCTGCTTCTGAATCCTCGCACCGCTTATTTCATCGGAGCTTAACCGGCGCAGGCTTTTTAAACATCAGAAAAATGAGCCTCTTTGAGCTGCATTTAATG